>JBBBVT010000008.1:8831702-8845359 GCA_037177035.1 Craterocephalus eyresii
AGATTACTGACAAAAGGTCACCTAAAGTACACATAAAATCTGTAGTTGAGCATTTTCATCCACATGTAGTACTTTCCTCTAGCCCTTCCCATTATCACCATGTTATCCTTCATACTGTGATCTTGTGATCAGTCCATCTTGCTTTCTGCTGCCTAAAACCCAGACACCCCCTGTGCAGCCTCGCCCCAAATCCCCATTTACAATCTTAAAACTCTTCTCCAAATCTACTTCCTCCAGCCCGGACTCCTTCTGAGCTGCAAGTCATCAAACATTTTTTTGGATGCCTCAACACCATGGTCATAATATGGCATGCAGAACTCTTCATATGCTTTCATCAGTGATGGTCAGATAAAGGAGAGGCTAGCAAACACCCGCTGTGAATTGTGTGCTTTTGTTTCAAAATTATTTCATGGGTTAACCTGATATGTCCATAAGTGTGTCAATCCCTGGGTTAAGCCTGAGCACTGCAGGGGTTTGCTGCTTATTTAGGTCATCAGATGGTTAAAGAGTTAAACTCTGGATTGGTACAAGTGTAGTATCACTTCCAACAACTGGCCTGTGTGGCCTAGATCCTGCACACACGCGCATGCAGAGGTGGTCATTCAAGCAATTTGCTGGAGCATCATTTTTCACAGTTAACAGCTTTGATTAAAAAAATTCACTTATTACAAACTCAAAAGAGGTTAAATACTAAAACTCTAGAAAGATGTGTAAGTGTATGAACAGTAATTTGTTGTTCTGGACAAATGTGCTTTACCAAGAGGATCTTTCGGAATATAAAGCTTGTGCATCCTAAACAATGAGCTTAAAGCATGCTGTCAAACAAGCAGAGCAATCATGCGACCATGTGGCCTGCTTTGGGTTTGTCGGTGTAAATCTTCAACCAGCCTTCTTTTTTTTCTTTTTTTTTGGTCTAAAACAACTACTGTAGTCTTTTGAAACCCACAGAATTATTATTACCCTTACTGATTCCAATCATGTTCTGCCTGGTGAGGAGTGGCTTCTGTTTCACAACTCCACCTTAAAGTTCTGGTTTGTCGATGTGTTCTTCTTCCTCTGGAAGGTTCTTCCATCTCCCTGAAGGAACTCCGGGTTTCATTCTGACAGTTGTTTTATTTGTCACCTATCTGACTCATGTCTTTAGTCATTATCTAACTGCGTTGTTGGGTCTTGGAGTTCAGTTGTTGCTTTAAAACTGTTGTTTGGGATAAGGCTGGCGGCTTTGGCTTTAATTTGAGCTATGCTGCCCAAATAATCTGTAAGTCATAGACAATATTTAACCTCTTCTCTTGTTTTTCCCTTTTTTCCTTTTAGTTTTGATCAAACTGAAAAGTGATTCCAATTATTTACAGAGAATGATGAAAAACGCAATAACTGAACACGAGTCTGGTTTGAGATGTTACCCGCAAAACATCAACAGAATATGATCAAACTGCAGCAGCCACAGTGGGTTTTTGTGTCTTCTTTATCCACAGATGATTTAGAAACACCACAATTTAATCTTAAACAGCTAAAACGCATGGCTGAATGACCAGTTGTACCGGAAGATGACTAAATGAAACTTGAGTCTGGTAGTTCTAAGATTTTTTTTAAAATATTTTATTGATTTCAGTTGCTACTGGGCAATATTTCCTTTTATAGTCACTTTTCGCTTAGTTCATCAGCATCTTTTTATTAGACAGCATTATTGCTTCACATTGCTTTGACACCGAGCGCTGCATAGGTTTGCACACCCACCCACTCTTCCTGTATTCTATCATAAGGGATATGAGTAAATTTCTTTACTAGTCATAATATATTAAATGAAAAGGAAGACTGACTTTAAAATGCAACTAATACTTCAGGATCGATAGCAAATTAGTGACTTTGCTTTAATTTCTGCCTTTTTTTGTGTTTTAGAAATGATTGAATGTGCATCTGGTATCTGGCTGAAAAAGAAAAAAACGTCCATAATGGTTAATGGGAGTTGAGGTCTGTGGACATGATAGATGGGTTATGAATGTGAAAGAGAGGAGTTGTACAGCCAAAGCAGAAGATTTTAAAAATTAATATTTATAATTTTCTAATATCTATAAAAGACAACAATGTGTACACACATCTGAAAAAATCCGTATTTGCACCAATGATACTGTCCGTGCCCGCACACTTGTTTCTGAATGGTTTAAGATCTAAACGTAGTGTCATTTATTGCATCTGTTTTTTGTTTCATGCCTAAAAATAAAAAAACATTCAAATAAAGAGCAGGGCTCTTCACCTGGCAGCCTTTTTGGGGACGGAGGTCCGGGTGGCAAACGGTAAACAACAGATACGTCTGCAGCCTCTCAGCCGTCGTTACTGTGTGTGAGTTTAACTTGTCAGGTTTAAAGGCTGCTGTTTGGTTTTTATGGACCTGAGGACAGAAAAGGCCTGGACAGGAATGTTTAAAGCCAAAATGAAATAGTATTGACACAAATATTACCCCCCCCCCCCCCAGGTTAGAAGAGGGGGAATAAGTGGCTGGTTGTTGCTCTGAACTACTACTCACATTCTGTCTGGAGATTCCAGGCAAAATATGAACATTTCTAAAATATGGATATGTGTTGAATTTATTTATGGTTCAACATAAATAAAAGATAGTGGACTTGGTAACTTGAATTAATGGCTACTAATGCTCAAAAGTAAGAAATAGCCACAAAGTGAGGGAGAAACTCTGAAAGGGGGGGGGAAATCCAGAATTGCAATATTTTAGCCTTTTAAAGCTGGAGGTGTGTTAGCATAGCATCAGACTGCATGCTGTGTTACATCCACCATGAAACATGTTTGATTTTACCCGATATTAACTTACCCAATACCATTTCTGGTCCCGCTGGATTTGTTTGTCTAAAAATGGGCCCAGCTGGAGAAAAAGAGCCCTGCAACAGAGAAACTTCTTGACTTGTGGCTTTCCCTGTCAGACAAAGTGCTTCTTTTTGCATCCAGGAACCCGGCTTTCTAATCTTTTTAGTTGTACAGACACATAGACACGGAGCAAAACTGTATTAATGATGACTGAAGTTAAAAACAGCCTTCCATCCATGATAACTGGGCAGAGCCATTAGAAATGAAGCAGTTTCCCACTAGTGCACATTTCTATCAACGATTTGAAGCACTTGGGTCTATTTTGTGTGTCTGGAGCGGCGGAAGTATCCAGTGGTATCACTCTAACTCTGACTGGTTTGGAGTTTGTTGTCACAGCACACGTTTTGAGTTTTGGGAGGAAAGAAACAGCAACTTACTGCTGAGACTGCTCCTCTGTTTGATGATAAAATGATCTTTTTTTCAGCCATATAATTGTTATAAAAGTATTCTTTAGAAAACTTGGTGATAACTGACTTTGACTGAGAGTCCTGTAAGAAACCATTCATGGTCAGACTTGTTCTAAGAATGTCTCTGTTCCCCATAGTCTGGAAATTTTAATATTGTGATTGTGCCAAGTCATACTGACAGGTGGATTCCCCACTGCTGTAAAAACACTATTATACCCTATGGGAGATGCGGATGGAAGAACTGGACTTGCAATTTCCATTTTTTCATCAGTTTCTCCATTTATGTCACATGAAAACTTTGTCCATCATCCTAAGTGGAGCTGGGGTGTTCCAGAGTGAAGAGGATGACACAAATGTATTCTTTCCATTTGCGAGATGTTCTTCCTGCCATCTCCAGCCTCTTTTGCCTCTACTTTTGTTTTTAAAGCCCTAAATAAGGGAACACTTGGCATAAAGCAGCAAAAGCAGAGTGACAGAGAGAGATGATGGTGTAACAGATTGAGCGGCGGTCAGACAGGAGCAGAGATGCTGATGAAAGGAAAAGGGAGAGGGACGTGATTCAGGCCGGCAGGAACATTACATAAGCCTCTATCAAACCAGGAGAGAAGAAGGGAGGGGAGATGGAGGAGAGGACAGACTGTGACGCAGTCCATGAATGAAAAGAAGTCGTCTCTGACTCTCAGCATGATGAAGCTACAGCGACACACTCCTCTTTGAGTCATGAGGAGCTTCTTCAGGTGCTGCCTTCAGAGAGTCGTGAAGCATCGTTCAGTCTGTAATGATGCTGTTTTTATGTGTGCAGCACAAAAATATACAGCGATGAGATATAAAATGTAGTAACCTACATTCAGACAAGACGAGATCAGACTGGAAACGGACAAAAGCTGCCACTTAAAGAGGGATGCTATGATGATGATGAGCAGAATGATGGTGCTTGTTTAGGGTGCACAATGTTTATATGAGTTATTGAGAGATTATAGACAAACCCTACAAATCAAATGGGATCCGTAATCCCAGATAATCCTATAGAAACCTCTGCCTCCCCAGCAGGCAGGCAGTCATCTCGCTAGCTAGCAGCAGACACTGCATCTCCTGGCTCTCTGTGAAGCACCAAACTGTCCACAGTCAGCTCGGGTTGTTTCCCTGCAGAGGCAGTGGTCTCCCTACGTAGCACAGTGATGACAGACTCACGTTCCTCCTGGAAATTTCACTTAGCTTTGACTTTTTATAATGCTGCATGCTTGTATTCCTGGAAGCAGAGATCTGATTCGGCTCCATTTCACTTACAACTTTCTTTGAGTTAGTATGTGATCATAAAGAAAGCTGTTGCATCCAGATTCTGCTTTGAGCAGCACTGAGGTGCACGTGCAACAGTATGTGGTTGGCATGTCTGGACTCACAGCTTTGCTGAATGCAGATGAACTTCAGCACCATCTTCAGGTTCTCAAACAAAGAGACGTTTCTGATAGTTTGCATCATGCTGGTACTTATTCATTCAGTTTGGAAGTATTTTATCTTCATGGTTAAAATGCTTTTTAAATCCCACGGGGGGCTTACTATAATGCATTCATACATCTATATATGAATTGAATAAGTCAATTTCAACTATGTTTTTCCGACGCTACGTGAACGCATCACCATCATCTCCTGCAGATTCAGAGGAATCCTTTCTCTTTTGCTCGCGGCTCCTGATTGGTTGAGCAGGTTGAAAGGGGGCGGGGCCTGTGTCTGTGTCCTGGCACCAGTCCGCTCCGCAAGCAGCGGAAGGTGGAGAGATTTTGCCCATCACACTCTGCCTGTCTCCTCGCGCACACACGCAGACGTGCTCAGCGGACAAACGGACGCGCACTAACGGTTGGTGGCTCTTTTCACAATGTTTGCTCAGATGTGATGTGTCATCGCGTGACTGGCGACGTTTTCCTTTCACCTTCACGCTGCAACATTCTCGCGTGCTTTTAGAAAAGCCTGATGTTTTGCTGTCAGATGTAGGTCTCGCGCTGCAGTGCTATTGACATGGGCCTACATCTTAACGTCGCGCGGGTGTATAGACATTTTCTGATCCGGTGCTCCCCATCACAATGGAGGAGGATGGTGGGCGTGTGTGAGGAGGGAAGGGGGGGTCTGTGTGTCACGCAGAGATCCGTGGATTCATGTCTCTTTGTTATGGTGCTGATGCCGCAGTCGGGATGGTGCACCCCTCCTGCTGAAAAACCACCACGTTGTAGCGATGCAGAAATATTCCTGCTTCCCCTACAGGAATCAGTTATGGCTGTATAAACTGTTAAACATGTAATGTTTTGCAAGATTGACGCTGTTATCCTAATATTCCTAAATGGGACCACATTACGCTGTACATCTTTTCATAAGAGCTATAGGCCCAATAACCAGTTGCACGTCCAGCAAAGTCAAAACCCTGTTATGTAAAGTGTTTTTTTTCTGATGTTACAGCAGTTCCATGAATAGTCTGATGATCTATAGAGAGTAAGCCGGCCATTATACAATAACACCCCCCCTCCCCAGGCTGCAGGCATGCACACAGCCGTGGATAGACCCACACTGCATCCTCATTCTCCGGATTACAGGCCTGCACGTCCTTCCACATTTACTCGTACTTTTTCTTCTATTATCACATCTTTTCTCCTATTCTTGTCTTATTTCATTAGTCCAGATGTGTGTGTTGCACATCTGGACTTCAACATGATGCTGAATGCACTATGGACTCATTGATGAATCGCCCCAGACTGGAATAATATTGGAGGAGGACATGTTAATCATACTAGTTTTTGTTTTTTTTACGTCTCAGTGTCTGTTCTGTGTGTTGTTATAGCGTGTGTGTGAGTAAAACCCTGGAAGCTTCAACACGTGGCTGCAATGTAATGTGAAAGTGTGCATATTTCTTCCTTTATGCCTCTCAGACATGCTCGGCTTCTTTAGAAACTCTGTAAATCCACAGACTTTCTGATGGTGTGATCATTGTGCTTCTCCCTGCATCTGTAACAAATCATAAACATCACATTATACTGAATTATTTATTCATTCTTTGCACTCCGAAATAGATAATTCATTAGAAATTGTTCAATTAATCAGTGTAATTGTGTCTACAGTGAAGTTGTTCTACTAGCAGTGAAATTTAAACAGAAAAACATAAGAAAACATATCAGTTTTACTTAATTAAGATGACTTAAACAATATATTGATGATCAGAGTTAATTTCATCAAGTTTTTCTAATAAATGACTTCTGCGGCTCAGAAAACAAGCCAACCATAGAGGATGGTTTGGGACGGTTTCGGGCTCAGCTGTTGAACAGGGACCTCGCAGTCTGACTGCTGGCTGCAGAGGATGGCTGTAATTAAGTAATGCATGAAAGGGATATTTCATTATTTCACACACAAAATACCTTGCAACATGTGCAGCACATTTCCAGACACATCAGACTCAATGTACGTTAGGACAAAGCTGCAGTGAGGCAGCGCTGACCTAATCAGGATTTATGGACTGAAACTTTATACTGTGCAGCTGGACATCGGAGAAAATCTCACGTCCCCATCATGTGATCTTATATGAGAACACCACATATTTATTTAATGTCCAGTGACGTGAAACATATAAAGTCATTTCACGAGTAAAGATAAAATCTTTTAAGCAAGACTGGATAATTGTCATTTTATTCAAATAGTGGGGTTACTCGTGAAAATATTTAGACATCTTTCAATGTTCCCAGACCTATCTGTCATTCAAAGAAATAAATAATTTCTAACAATACATCTATTTAAATTTCTAATATACTGGATGCTAATCTACAGGTATACACTCTGTTGTCCAATATAAAACCACCTTTTTATAGAAAGTAATGGAGAAAATAATGTCCCAATGTTGTAATAACATATTTTTCTATGCAGAACATTTTAAACTCCTTTTTTAACTCAAAGCATGTCTGCCAAACAGTATGAGAATTCCCACAACATGGCATGAATTAAGTTGTATCGTATGTACTTTCCTTCATCTTCATAAGAAAATGTTGAATTTTTTTGGAAATATATAATCATAACTGATAAAGAACAACTCCATCAGTTAGATGTGCAAAGAGTTAGTTGAGACATTGACAATCTTTTGCTTCATGATGTCAGTTCCAGAAGATCTGAAACTGGATGCCAAGCATCAGGCTTCTGTTACATCAGGCTCGACCTCTCACCTTCACCATCATGCTAACAGCGAATCTCAGAAGGAGATTAACACAAATCTAATATAGATCTAATTAAGAAATTCTTTGACCTGTTTTACTATTTCCACTAAAACATACAATGATATGAAATCATGATGAAGGCAAATATTAACTTGGTAATGATTTATAAAAACATGATAGTAATTCTTTAATTATAATATTCCACGGTGTCTAGCAGCTGTTTGTAGACTGTAGTTATAAATAGTGTTATAGACAGAAAAAATTAATAAAAATAAAAACAATTGCAATCAACTGAACACATCTTTCCCTTCTGAGGGTGCAGGAACCGCTGCAGTGGCTAAAAAAGGCCAAACACCACCGTTAAGCAAATATTTGTTTAGTCCTTTCTGGGCTGCCGTAGTGATACAGGCATAGTGGAGGGGCTTTTGGTAAAGACAATATAAAATTTGTTAATTTGTACCAATAATAGTTCAGATTTAATCATGTAAATGTGTTATGACTGAACTATGAGCGCATGTTAGAGACAGTCTGTGAACTAAAGTGGTGTGAGCGCATGCACCTCTGCCCTGATGCAAAGAATTTCTGTTATTTTTATTGTAAATTATAAAATTTAAGTGATAAGTGTAAATAGAGTTTTTCCTTTCAGTGACCATTTTACAGCACAAGCTTTTTATATTCTTTGCAAACTAATAAGATCTCTTTTCCATCCACTCACTGATGAATGCACTCGGGGGAATGTTGGGTTCAGTGTCTTTGAAATCGAATCTGAAAGCTGGATGGATTATGAAAGATGTTCTAATGCACAACTACTGCCATGCCAAAAATTCTGGGATTACAAGCAATCCCCCTCAGTTTGCAGCAGCCAAGCAGGCAAGCAGGCAGGGGTCAGCAGCCATTCGCCCAGGTACAGTCAACATTTTACAGTGGAGCAGGTTGTCAGACAATGGCAGTGCTGGAGGCCCAGGCCCTGGCACAGGAAGTCTTTGGGCAACACAGTGGAGCCTAGGTTGTTGTTCATTGGTGGTAGGTGGTACATGGAAAAGCGTTCCCTCTCTTTTTACTTTTTGACCGAAGCTCCGCTGGTTAACATCTCTGCACATTACCAAATATGTGAAAAATTCAGAGGAACAGATTATTTTCATGATGCTGGTGTGTGTTGGAAGGTAACTGTTTTGCTGGCAAAGTAATTATCTTATCCCTGCCTGGTAATAAAAACACAGTGGGTTTACTTTATTCATGCTGTTTTGTTTTTTCCCCTCCAAGTGTGTGTGACGATCGTCCAGTCAGCTTCACATTGTGCTGATGAAAACATGGACAACTTGTTACACCAGTCACTCTCCAGAGTGACTGTCAGTGTGTTCAATTTGCAAAAGTAGTTTTGATTCATGATTCATGGCTGTAGCGGGTTACGTAAGGGATGAGTTATCCATTAGAAGCCATTTTTGTAGCTTCAGAGTCTGGAATCCCTGAAACATTTGAAACATCAGTTGGAGCCGCATCCTGCACACAGGCTGGTAATTTACCGGCTAACACGAATATCAGTTAGCTCCAGTGTTTTATACGTCATTTTGACCGTGCATGAGGATTTGTGAGGAATAATACAGGGCGATCTGGAAGCCAACTGTCCTTTAGTTTTGGTCACCAGGATGATTTCTGTTGGTTAAAACTGCATTAGTGTTTATACAATAAAATGTTAACATCATCCCAGTTTGCATCAGTCTGCTGGTTGTTTCCAGTTAAAAACCTCTTTTAAAAAACACATTTTCCAAATTTCTGCTATTTTCAGTCGTATTCAGGCTCACCTTGTTGTTCCTTGTGGAGGGGTTGGCTTTTGAACATGTTTGCCATTTCTTGACCCTTGCAACTGTAGTTTTCACAGACTATGAAGCCACACTTACAAAGCTATAACAAAGTTAAGATTGTCCTACAATTGATATTTCTGTATTTCTACCAGCACAGCAGCCGTCATGCTAACATCTCAGAACTGATGATTCATGATTCCCAAAAATACCACAAAAACTACTGGCACATTTTAATCTAGTTATCTTAATATCTGCTGTCTACAACACAACTATACCATTCAGCTGTCTGGTTCTTTACTGCCAAGAAAGCTTCAAGTCCACAAGCTATGAATGAGGCCAAAACCATTAGTCTGACGTGTGTGTTAGTATTTTAAAGACTGTGGTGCTCCCAGCAGAACTGTACAGACACATACAGTAAGTGTGGTAAATGACAGTGACAGAAGCTAAAGCCTGCATAATATCTTTCCAAAGACTGTAAAATGGTTTGGTTTCCAGACTGCTGGCTTTCAGACTGCCCAAAAGTAATCCTTTTTTTAAAACAAGGAAATGACTGCATTCAGGGAAAGGGACATATGGACGTACAGCGCCACATGGCCTCACTAATAAATCAGCAATGTACAGGTTTTTCATCAGCAGCTATTTGAGTTCACAATTAAATGCTTTATACTCCACTTTAACCAGCAGCTATCAAACACTGCCACATGTCATGAAGCCTGTGTCAGACCCTCTTTAAAAATTCTTTAACAGACAATTAATGAAAAACTGTTGAAACAATCCAACTCTATAATAAAGTGCTTTACTGTTCTATATGTGTTAAGCTCTACTGTCCATTTTTCTGTGCAAATATCTGATCAAACGTTTTCTTAACAGTTGCCTAAACACAGCTCAAATAAAGTTTTATTCCTAAAAGACAGCTTTGTCCTAAATAAAAGCCAAAACATTATGCTGCTACTATGTTTTGTACAGAAATAGATATCGTGTTAATTATGTTCGGGACTTAGGGTCGCGGGTTCCTGAAAATTCGGAGACAACTTGTGGCTGAACATAGGATGCTGCTTTTATTATTAGCTTGCATCCTGGTCACAAGCAGAACGTGACACACTCTTCTTCTTTTCTCACAATCAAGGTAGATTCTTCTGACTCTATCCAAATCACTCCGCCTCCTCTCCTCCACATCAGTAACACAATATATAGTCCCAAATAACTCGTGTTAACCCATAACACAACAGAATTTCATCTTACATTATTGTTTGATTCTGTGTTTGGGGCAAATCATCTTTTAAATGAAAGCTTTAAATGCAAAATAACCAGCTACTTCAAATGATCCCATGCGGAAATCTCAATACAGTTAATCTTTTTTTTTTCTTTTCAAGTTATAACAAAGATAAATACTAAGAGGGGCATTTTAGCTCAGCAGGTCCAGACAAACAAACAGCAGTGCCACAATTCCTTTAAAGGTTGAACGGGCCGGACTTTTTACCGGAGGTTGAGTGAGTTGACCAAACTGAAACTTCATAGGAAACAACAAAGGTCATCCTCTCCTGCAGAGGGAAGAGCCCCAGAGTCAGATCAGACACGACATTGTGTGGCACTGCAGGGCAGGGAGGTTGGTAAATAATGTGTTTCTTTCTCATCTTCATCATCCTCTTCCTGAGAGCCTCCATCAGCGTGGGGGCTGCAGTTTTAAACAAGCAAAGGTCATTTCTGTCCTGCTGATTGCAGGGAGGAGATTGAGATCCAAGCTGACATCAGACAGGACAGCCGGCTGAGGGATGGGCGAAGCACAAAATGCATCCTCTCCTTTAATGCGTTCACATGTTTGCTCTCCACAGGAAGGCTGCAGAAGGTGTTTGTTTTAGCTTAAAATGTAGAGCAGAATCACATTTTATCTTATGTAAACTTTGTTGTTCAAGAACACCTTTCAGACCAACAGAGTCCCACTGTTAGTAATGTGCCAAATACAACGTCAAGATGAAGGATTGTTGCTATGAATGCACCATATTTAAAGCAGAACTTCACTTTTTTTAAAGGACGTTTCTAGGACGAACTGAGACGCAGAGCCAACTGCCTGATACTTACCGTTAGCTGTGCTGCTAGCCGTCTGCCCGGCTAAATACAGGAGCGATCTTGAACGTTCCTTTCTCCATCACTCACATGTATGAGAGGAAAGATGACAACAGACCCCAGGTTAAAAAAAAGCGAAGTTCTCCTTTAAATGACGGTTTTAGTTTCTGTAGAGAGCTCTTACATGTCATATCTGGTAAATACATTTTGTGCTATTTTAGTGAAAAGAGGGATGTTTTTAACAGTCTTTCAGTGTTTTAGAAAGATGTCACTCTACCTCCTGTCTCTCCGTGGATCTTTCCCTGCTCGTTATGTGGATATGTAATGATCTGAGCGATGTGTCAGCAGGAAGGGCAGGAGATCCTGAGAGACAGTCCCAGAAAGCTACAGGTTAAAAAAAAACAGGTCAAAAGCCAAAAGCCTCTTTCTTCAGATTTCCCCCGAAGCCACCTCCAGAGCACAGGACGGGTTCAGGAGCACTGAGCAGCATCGATTGGCTTCTCCAAAAGTCAGAAAGACAAATGATCTTACCTATCAGGTGGAATCGGTTCACTGTGGCATCACTTTGCATCACTTGCAGCTGACGCCACCGACGCACATGCTCCCTCAGCATTTCTCTTTGCAGCAGTTCTCCTGAACAGGTTTTCCTCTCTGACTTCACATAGGCACCTTTATCACCTTTAAACGTTATATTTAAGTGTGCATCGTGTTGTGATGTGCTTATGTAGCTCTAGCTCTTGCTTTGTTGCCTTAGTTTACATGTGCTCCAAGTCTGTGAGAGTGTGCCTTTCCTGCACAGAGAGGGAACACAGAAATGCCATGATCTTTTAGGACGAGCCGGACAGAAGGATTGGACGGTGTTTTTTCACTCCCGTCCGTTCCGTGGGTGACAAAAATGTTTTATTTTTGTGATACAACATTTAATTTGTCTGCAAAGAGGATTGTAAGCAATACAGGAAAAAAAATGCTCCTGGAAAACATTCATGTTCATGTTAAACCTGCCCTTTCATCACCCTCACAGGCTGTTTCTTACTTCCATCTCCGCTGTACAATCTTGACTTTCTTGATCACTCTGTGGAGAAAAACACCAGCCCCTCCACATCACACAGCAGTTAGTAATCAGGCTGGTTGATGTGCTGACTGTCTGCTGCTTTCTCACAGATACTGATGCTGTAAATGTGCATTCACGTGTGTGTGTGTGCGTGTGCGTGTACATTGCACAGTGTTGTCAGCAGTAATCTAAACTGCTGCTCCTCAGACACACACTGAGCATGTATGTGTGTGGGTGTGTCGGAGCCTGTGCCTGTCAAAAATGAGACAGCTAGGAGCTGCTGAGTCACCATGGCGACTGGCTGGGCTGCCATGACGGGATGCTGTTAACACAATAGATGCTGTGAATCTAAAATCCTAAAATTCCTGTTTTCTTTATGTTTTATCAACATAAAGTCAGCGTTGTAAAAAGATTCCCTTCATCTGGGGAATATTTTGTTTTAGCAGCTTTGTAGCCAAATACAAGTGGAAGAGAAGCAAGCTTACTTTTCCAGCAGGATGTAGCTTTGACTGGCACGATTATTCCTCTCAGGGTTGCTGTTTATGAACCAGTTAGTGGACTTCAGTTCACATTTAAGCTGCCTGGAGTTTTGGGTCCTAAATGGAGAAGTGTAGTAACTTTTCCTCAGTCATATTTTGATGTCGACCAACACGTTGAAAGCAGAGAGTCATCATTTTGTAAAGTCTTCTCTTCTGCCATGAAACCACACAGATGAACCTTGCAGTGACCGTACCATCTGAGCGCAGTGAGTGGGTGGCACAGAAATACTTTCCTTGGGTTCTTCTGTGAAAACTGCCTCAGAAATCTGCATAATCTGTCAGTGAGCATCAGGACTTCATCACAGTACAGCACAGTTTATTCAGATGTAGGCATTTATGTAAAACACAGATCAGATTCGGACATGCTTTTGTTTACTAAGGATGTGTTGATTTGATTTCAAACGAAGACAAACCTATAATATCTGAGAAGAACTGCACTATTGACTGTTTCGTTTTGTGGTTTCAACATCAGCTTGCTGCTTCGCCAAAAAGAGGTATCACCACTTAAATTTAACTAAACACATGAACCTCCAATAGCATAACACTGCAGTGATATAGAAACAAGTGGCTTAAATCTAACTAATGCTAAGGCTTCTTGTTGGGTCTAAAAATAGACAGCAATGAACGACAGGACGCAGTCATAAGATTTGGATCGCTTTGCAAAGGGGAAGTCAGGTTTGGAGCCACAAGTCATCACAGTGCTCTGGGCCTGACTTCCAATGAGCCCATTCAC
>JBBBVT010000008.1:8881700-8897711 GCA_037177035.1 Craterocephalus eyresii
TAAACAAATTAGAATAATAATTTTTTTAACAAAGAAACTAGAGACATCTTAATACTGTCAATAAATAATTTCATCATTATTATAAATTATTCCTTCTGCGGCCCAATCCAATTTCTGCTTTGAGCTAAAGGAACACTCAGTAGATGTTCTGAGATGTTTAAGTAAAACCTTGAATATCACCACTGAGGTGATGTTTCACAGAAGGTCATCTTCTGACCACTTTTCATACAAATAGATTTAAGTTGCTTCGCTGAGCATCACTGACTCACGTTGCCAGTATTTGCTATTTTTGGTTGACATGCTGATGATTTACTTACAAGTAAGTAGAGAAAAACTACGACTGGTTCAGTTTTTAATTTTTGCAACATTTTTTTAATGCCACGGTTTTATCTGTGCATTGTTTATTAAATATTGATCAGGGCTTGTTTGATCTTATGGATAAAAATCTCCCATAAAATCGTAGCAATTAAAATCTACTGTCCCTGAGTGATTTCTAAATTGGTGCAATGTCTGGTTTCAGGCGAGCCTCAGGTGATCAATACGTCTACCTGCATGAAGAGATAAAAAGCATGAACTTTGGCACAGCCTTGCTGGTTGTAATTACAGAATTTTACGTCTTCCAGGTGAGTTGCAGGAGGAATACGGAGGAAAACATGCAGGAAAGATACTGTAAATGTGGTGAAACTGACAGATGCTTCAGCCATCTAGGATTTTTCGTCGTTAAATGATATGCTATTTAAAAATGTTATAAGTCATAGCATCAGGGAAACAAATGAGGAAATTTAGTGAATCTTTAGTTGTGCTTGTTTTATGTTAAAAATTCAGGGTGCAGGTGATTTTTGCTTTTGAAACATGCACATATAAGTCAATCGAGATAGACCTTTTATTTCAAGTTTTAGTTGCAGGTTGCCTTTAGTCATGTGGACATTTCATAGATAGTTTTAAATCAGGGGTGGGGAGCCCTGGTCCTCGAAGGCTGCAGGTTTTCCATGCATCCCTGCTCCAAAGCACTTGATTTAAATTAATTGAGTCCAACAGCCAATCACAGCGGCTCATTAACTTGCATCAGGTGTCTTTAAGCAGGGACGTATGGAAAAGTTGCAAGATGAGGGCCAAAGTTCCCAACCGCTGTTTTAAATTCAATGTGACTTTTCTGGCATGACAGAGTATATGACGAGACAAACATCAAAGCCTCCTGTAAAGATGAACCGCCGTCAATCTTTCATTCCTGCTTTAATGATTTTTCCTGCAGCACTTCAGCCATAGTTTTGCTCATCATGTGTACCACGATCAAATCTGTGTACCGTTATTTGCAGGTTGTAGAATTTCTGAAAGGGGACGTTAAGCAGCTCCAGCTTCTGATGGCTAAATATTCTCATCTCAATCCAGTACATGCAATGTTTTTCATGGAACAGTGAATGAAACTTCACAGATCTGCAGGAATGTTAATTAAACGTCACGGCCACCGTAAAAAAAAAAAGACCTAGTGTTGTTTGATCCATTATCACATGAAATGATTGTGCTGTGTGAAGAATTCTGATAAGGCACTTAAATAAAATGTATTATTATTATTATTAATGTGACATAATAAAGGGGTTAGTCTTCTCATGTTATCAAATGTTAAACATACATCAGCTTTTTTTAATAGAAATAAGTGTTCACATTAGCCACCCTTGAGTCGGACCCAATGCTTAAACAGAAGTGCTGCTTGCATAATAACCATCCTGTCCAAGTCTCCTGAAACTAAACAACAGTCTAATATCTTCCTCTTCCTCTCTGAGGCTCCCTGTTCCTCTGTGCTTACAGTAGACAAACTGTTTTTGGAGGATTATGTAATGATACTCATTCATTTTCTGTCATGCTTGACGAGCTGCTGCTCTTGTTTTTTGGCACAGGCCTCGGGTGTGTTGGGAGGGCGAAGTGGGGTTTGTGCAGGACACTGGAGAGATGTCAGTAGTTTCTGCGAGGCGTTGTTTTCTGTGTAAAAACGGTGTTTAAGAGGGACCACTGACATCCGAAACTGATTCCCAGCAGTTCCTACGTTACTCAGGAGATAATAACTACCGTCTGCACATTCAGTGGCGCAGCACGTTATCTTCATAGGATGCTTTCTAGTGTATCATGATTTTAACGTTGTGGAAATCCTAATATTTGTCTGAGTGTGAAACCAGGCAAAAGCTTAGGCATTTTAGCCATTTGTTATGGATCACACAGCCCTGATGGGCAGATCTGATACATTTTCATTGTGTTGTAGCTGATGCGCATTTGATGTGCACTTTCTCCTCGCTGCAGATCATGTGACTGCCAGCTGTCACCGCAGCAACCCTGACACCTGTTAGGATGTCAATCACAATCAGATCCAAAATCTGATGTGAAAATATCCTGGTATCGTATTGATTCTTTCTTTCTTGCATATTTATTCAATAAAAATGGATGGTCTTTAGTTTATTTTTAACCTGCTATGATGTCTGAGACACTCGTCACCTGATGCAGCATCTTCCATGGCACCACTTTTAAACCTTTAGCAGCTGCTTACTGACACAAATTGAACTAATGATCACAAAAAAAAGAAAATGACGGCAGATTAGAAGATGGATGAGGAGAATGGAGCTTCTTGTGTCACAAGAATTCATGTTTACCCACAATGCACTGTGGCGTATAGTGACCATCATGCTCACTACTTTTCAGGACTGGTGGGTAATTCTGAGTTTCTCTGGACATTCGGATACCTCTACAAAATGGCGTGACTCCTATATAAGGCACTCTGTAGGGAATGGAATTGGACGGAACAGCTACAGCTGATGTTACCAAATTCATGAGGTTATTGGTGCAAATTATAAGATTAAAAGTCCTCTTTTGAACATGATGTTGGTCCTTCAGAAAGGTTACTTCTTGCTTAAAGCATTCAGAAGAATCTATAGTAGATCCCGTCAAGAGATCATACTGAATTCCACATGGTTGCACTCCCTGAAGGAGGTTTATGATCTCTGCAGAGCACACACTGTTCATGATACAAGCGCTGCACAGAATGTCATGTTGGACTCTTCTATAAAATCCAGAGAAAGGTAGCTGAATGTTCAGTTTGCATTGCTGTAGTGTGAATCTTTGGTAGTATAATACCTGTAGTAGTCCCCACTCAATCTCTCTGCCTCTCTCTCTCTTTCACACACACACACACAGGTTTCGTGTTAAGACTTTAAAGTCTGTGCTTTGCAAAAAAGAGTAGATAGGAGAGACACATTGTGGAGGATGAGACGGTTTGTCGTCAGAAGAGTCTTAATCCATCCTGCAGAGCTGCAGTTTTAAAGCAGTGTCGGATTACTGCTCTATTCATAAAAAACACCAGTTCTTTGGAGGATGACGGTAGCACATTTTCATAGCTATCCTTGCTTAGATAATACATAGATTGTAAAAGGAGCATCATGCTTTCACTTTATAGTAATTTCTACAGTATATTGATAAGTATATGACCCGCCTTATGTGTGTCCTGTTGTTAAGGGAGAGAAACTGAAACATGTTACGAGCAACCACTGCAAGGGAGTCTAAACCTGGCGCCTGCAATACTGCCCTTTGTCCATTTGGAGCAGCAATGAACACACTGATGCTAGGAAAAGAAGAATATCAGCATGGAATTAAACATGGCTATTATTTAATCTGCAGTTGAAACTTTAGTTGGAGTCTCCTAACATTTTAAATCTAGCCCACATGGTGTTACTAAGTCGTTGTTGGATATTGCTTAGACCTTTCTAAATTCAGGCCTTTGTTTATTGTACATACTGCAGGTTTGTGCCTTTTATAAAAGCTAAACTACAGAAGTTTCCACCCTTAAATCTTTGCACTTCTGACTCTTTTTGATGGCATGCTGGCATTCATTCTGCTGAGAAATCGCATTTCACAACCCTAGGTATTACATAGCAGCTGTTTTTCTGCGACACGGCGCTGCATGGCATGCCAGCAGCTAAATGTTAACACTCTGGGTGTTTTGGACATGCACCATGGCTGGACATCCGTGACGAGAGTGAGGAAAATAAAGGAAGAAAGTGTCAAAGCAGGATATAAGACAAGAATTCAGATGGGAGATGCAAGATGGATGGTGATTCAGCCTTTGTTAGGGGGCGCCAAAGTTCATTAGAGTGGCTTTAAATTTCAGTATGAGTGGACTTATCTGTGTGTTTACAAAGTTCAAATCGGTTTGTGTGTATTGGACCTGAAATGGCGAATATTTTCTGCCATTAGGTGCAGAAGATACAGCTGAAAACCAAAGGATGATGCATCAAATGTAGGCAGTTGTCTTCCAATGGGCAAGGCAAGACAGCAAACCTTCAGACTGCCCTCAAATGTTCATTAAGACAAAACTGCTGCATTGAGAGCATATATATATATATATATATATATATATATATATATATATATGCTGTATATATCAGGTGTGAAGAAGTAAAGATTAGCTCTTGTGTGGCATTTGTATAATCCTGGTTTATGAAAAAAAACAACGTTTTCTTTCAGTCATTGTGGTCCATCATAGTCCGAAACAAAAAGTTCAATCAGAGTCAGGATGATTGCAGTCTTTAGCTGTGTCTCGCTCATCTCTCCCAGTGCCTCTCACCATGTATCAACATGTGAAAGTGGCTCTCATACAGCAGCTGAGCGACTGTGACAGCCAGTGATCTGTTAGTGTGCATCTGTGTTTACCACTGTGCATGTGTGTGTGCTAGCCTGTGTTTTCCATGTGTGTTTGCCTGTGCACGTTTGTCACTAGGGGCTGGATGCTGAAATTTTGCTCCAGCGAATAAGGGAATATTCCGGGCTGTCATGTGACTGTGTGATGTCAGAGAGAGAGAGAGAGAGAGAGAGAGCAATGTGCAATTTAGCCCCACAGCTGATCCGTGCAGCACTCAGAGAGAGGCTGAGACGACCAGACACACACACATACACACACACACACGCTGTAAGCACACATGCACTTTATACAGGCACACCAACGCAGTTACACACACAGACAACTGCAAAGCATCACTTTGAAAAAGGAAACCAATCCTTGCCTCCTCTTCTTAAGCTCACAAGACTTTGGATGCTGAGGACAAATCTGCCTCCTGGACAAGAGTGAAAGGACATTTACTGGAAACAGAAACGACCCAGAGACACGCAAGAGGAGGAAAAAGGGATAACAATAAATAAGAAGGAAGAAGCTGACAAGAAACCAATCCAGAAAAAGATCAATACAAGAGAACTGACAACAGTGCGCAAGAATGTCCTTCCTTTCTGGCTCACCCTGGCAGCAGCCTGGCATCATCAGTGGGAGCAATGGGTATGGACAAGCATCCAGTGGACATCAGCAGCCACAGCAGCAGCAACACAAACCTCCCAGTTCTCTCTCGGACGCCAGCATCCCCGCCGTCCTTGCCTCCAGTCCGGCCTCAGCCCGACATAGTGACCGGCACTGCCACGGCCAGATGGCACCAGGGGGGACGGCTGCTGCCGCACAAGAAGGGTCCAGAATAACTTTTATGGAGGATGAGTTGAAATCAGGGCAAGGCAGGACTGATGGGATATCGTCTGGGGTGATGGCTGAAGTTCCTGGAATGCAGAGCTTTAATATGCCGACGCTGAAGATAGAGAATCAGGGCTCCAATGGAGGGAATCCAACGGAGGGTGGACTTAGGTTTGGAGGGGCTGGGGGCATGTTAGGGAGTGCAGGACAGAGCCCCAGCAGCCCCTTGTCCCACTCTTCGCCTTCCTCCTCTTTACCCTCCCCTTCTCTTTCAGTCGGGAGATTATTTCCTAATTCTGTCCCAGAATCTAAATCTACATCCAGCTCCATCCTTGGACAGAGTAATCTGCAGCAAAAAAGTACAGGCAGCAAAGCCGGATTTCACATTCATGGAACTCAGCTTTCTACTCCAACACAGGCCTCAAGGCCAGAGGAGGATACCGCACTGAGCACTTCCCTCGCCAGAAGTACCACTTCCACTCCGGGACATGGAGCGCATGAGAAGATAACATCTGGCAGCCCGCTGGGAAATGAGAAAGAAGATTCCATGGACATTAAATCTGGAAATCCAATTCTCAAGCCATACATAGGAAAGCCGGAGGTTGATGCAGCTTCGCCTCCTGCTTCGGACCTAATGGGGAGTAAAGTTGGTAGCGCTGTTCCTGCTGCCTTTCCCAACACATCTGCAATGGGCGCTGAGGAGAACGGCTTTCAGAGGAGACACTTCAGCAATACCGAGAGGGAGAGAACAGCATTGAGCCGGGACGTGACGGAAAGCGGACTCGCCTCTCCCAACATGTCGCAGAATTTAAATCGCACCGAGGACGGGAGAGTTGGGTCGTGCACTTCGTTAAACAAAGGCCCAAAAGCAAGCGGTGGCGGTGAAGTGCCTCAGCGAGCCGCCGTGAGACGGGCAATGTCTGACTGTTCACATCTGTCCGTTCCCATGGTAATGGCGGGGGTGTACCCCACTAGTGTGGGAGGGTCGCAGGCCATAGCGCCCAACGTGCCAAACTTTGCCCTGATGGGAGCAGCCTGCCCGCCCAGGGCGCCGTACCCGCACGTCGCTGTCCGACGCTCGCTCACCGTCACGGACGGCTCCGAAGCAGCTGCAGCCATGGCGACCATGTTCGCATCCCCGTTAACGGCGGCGCCTGTGCTACCATCATCTCCACCCCCTAAGAGGCACCATGAAAGTTGCGAGACTAATTTTTTACTCCCCGTTCCACCGCCTGTAGGAACGTCGGCTAACAGCACAAAAGATATAGTGCTAAACCCAACGGGTAAGATCTGTGTGTTGTGTGTGAATGGCTGTCGGTACATACCCAAATTGGACAGATGGTCACCTATGCAGCATAAATGTCTCCTAGCCGGGCCCCAACAGGTGTCGGATTAGATTATTCTCTCACTGAAGTCTCATCACGCAGCAACTTTCACTGCATCATGCCAGGTCATCGTCGTAGGTTTCAAAATGGGGACACCTAGATAGCTAGCTACTGGTCTCACTGCATCCATGAAAAACTATGAGCAGTGCAGCTGCATACGTACAATGACCTTTTGAAAACAGCATCTTCTTCCAACACCTTACTGTGCAATGAAACTCGTTAGTGACATGTTTTTTGTTAATATCTATTAAAATCTCACAACCATGATGTGCTTTTAGAGTAGGGCTGTGTTAGCTAAATGGTGATCACTATGACTTCTGTGTCTTCTTTGTCTCTGTTAAATTCTCCATTAAATTTCTGCTGCTTGGTAACAGTCTGATCAGACCAAAGAACTGAAGATAAATACGGGTTTACCACCAATCATGCAGCTGTGCCTTCATTTTCCGGAGGGCCTATGTGGCAAGTGGATGTCATCGTTATACATCGTTATATGCGTTTTCTTATCTGGTCTTTTCTGCCATTGCACTCGACCTGAGCACGTATGATTACTGCTCAGTCGCATTTGGCCAAATATAGGTTGGCTCTATCTTCATTTGCGACGTTGGCTGAAAAAGTGGCATATTGTAGATTATTGTTTGAAGATTGACAGCACTTTCAGCCTTGATAGAAGAGGTTTTTACTGAAGTATTATCAGTTGCATCTGGTTGGGCTTGCAGCTGTTGAGCATGCATACATGGGTGGAGGTGCTCAGCGTAATCAGTGTATTTAGCACTGTTGTGCAATCAGCATGAGCAGCTTACAATTAAACCAAAGTATGCACTTAGTATATGCTGTCCTGGTTTCAGGATGGAATGCACTGGTCAGATTTTTGCCAGAATGTCAATATGTGACTTGTTTTAGTACTTGAATTAAGGATTTGTATTTTTTGTTAAAGTTATAGTTATTGTGTGTAACATGGAAAATGTATCTGGTGCTGCTGGGATAAACTGAGATCAACAGCTTTTTATCACATTTTTCACAGTATTGTTGATCCCTGGGCTTCCAAAACCATGACTTGGATGAGTAATATTTGATAAAATCACACAGATTTTTGTTTTCAAGCACTAAGATTATTCATTTGCATTTTTTCTAAGGAGATGTGCAATAGTTGATCTGCCTGTGCCATTATTAGCCAATTTGCACATTTTCAAAATGTTACATTTTACATGTCACTATGTCAACATTAACACAACAGGCAGGCAGGAAAACAAAGAGCTGACCAGGTAAACATGCTGGTGAAACTGTTATAGGACCAGGCTCCAAACCTGAGAGGTTCTTTTTCTGAAGGTTTCTAGCAAAAAGATGATTTCCTCCTGGGAGAATCATTGTCTGAGCCTGTTTTTGGCTCTGGTTAATCCGTCTTCAACATTTTAACGTATGAATTTAGGTAAACAAGTTGTCAGTCCCACTATCTTTAAAGTTGCAGCGATTACCATTTCCTTCTCTAACAGGATTTTGTCAAATTAAATCAACACAGGAAATAGGTTGTGCCTAATGTCATCACTGAATATCATTTCTTCTGCTGAATGTCACGATTATTTCATTCCATTTCATTTCCCTCTTTCATAATTGTTGGGACAAATTTACAGCTTTTCCTGACTAAATGAGGAAGGAGTTGACGTAACAGAATGTTGGTGTTGTGGGAGGCAGGTTGTGACGTGTCTGACTGCTATCCATCCACCCAGCAGCGTGTTCTGTTTTTCAGCCTGGAGTCCACAGGAAAGCTGGGACATTGATTAGACATTGACTCTGACTGTACTCATTCAAATATAGAGCAGCTATTTTGAGCTTCTTGTCTGTCTGTGCATGAATTCACACTGTTACATGTGTGTGCGTGTGTGTGTGGAGGTGAAGAGCCTCCACTGACGTGAATCGTACAGATTTTAAAGACACACGCCTACAGATACACTCACAGTAGACGGCATGTCTGCTTGCTAAGACGTTCTTTCATTCAGCAATGAAGTAGACGGACACACATACGGTTACACACGCATACAGATGTTTGGATAAAACAGACGCCGCTGTGAAAAGGGTGGCAGACATTAGGAAACAGGATCATCAGACAGTGATGAAACACACCCAGCTAATTTTACAGGGCTTTGCAGTCTGAATTTAATGGCATCTTTAGCGATATTTCTTCATAAATAAAGCATTTGCCTGTGACATCTTTAAATTACAGTAACCGGCCACTGAGTTTTAACTTGTGTAGCTTGTCAACATTTGAAGAGGGAACATGAACAGCATCAGGTGCATGTAAGAAAAAGGAGGTCAGCAGGTGTGGGAGGGGCTCACAGGGCTACTGGTTCCTGAATAATAACCAGTTATTTGGTTATTATTGGTTTGCCTGTGCCTCACCATTCTAAGCTATTTACTATTTGTTTGTAAGAGTTTGTTGTACCTGTGTTTACTCTTTATAACAGCTATTAATTTAAAACAGATTCAAACTTGATACCAAGGTTGCTCGATGCTCAATACTGTTTTTCATAGAGTGGAGGGGAAACCACTTTTTTTCAGTAGGAATGGCACAAAAATAACAAACCAAACAGTCTCATGAACCCCAAAGTCCCCACAAATGGGGACATACTGAGCTATCATTTTGTAGAGTTTTCAAGTCCCTGGAACAGAATTTCAGATTTCAGAAATGAAGATTGAACAGCAAGACTGGTATTTTTGCTGTTCAATCTTCATTTACTCATTACCAGATTCACAAATACTGATAATTATACATCAGGAAAAATCTCACAAGTGTTTCCTTCAAAATGACACCAAGAGTATTCAAATAGACCTTTTGGTTGCAGAGATATACTCATTTTATTAAAAGTAATAGGCTTGGGGTTCAAGAGGTTAATAACAAGCAATTAATTCAATATTATTTGGAGTCATGGTATGAGGCGGTATCCTTCACACAGACACTGTCTGGAGCACTTTAAACTAGGGCTGGGCAATAAGATGATGACGAAACATCATTGCGATAAAAGATGAGTCGATAACGATGATAAAATATGGTTATTTTGAACTCGACATGCCGTGTTATACAGCAGAAGGCTGTCAGTCAGCGATCTGGGACGTTAGCGTCGCTGTGTGAGGAGGACGGAAGAGCGCAGGGATAAAAAGGGGACAAAATAAGCGAAAGTGAGCAGGAGTGAAAATAAAACAAACCTTTTTCATCACTTGAAAAAGTGGCACCAAAGCGACTACAATGAGAGCATGAAACACCAAACCCGCGGTGAGTCCAGCACGTGTTGCTCTGCAGCCGAGATCTTCTGCTGCCACGGGCAGCGTTAGCGTAGCAGCGAAGCTACAATCAGCTGTGTCCTCCTCTCTGCCATAACCCCGTATGAGAAGCCGTCCGACAGAAACAGAGATATAACCAATGCTTTGTCGTATTATTATTCATTTTTGTCATTCTTCTTTGACTGAAATTAAAAAAGATATTTGCACCACCCCTGAGTATTTTGGTTTGTTTACTTTAGTCTTTGAGGGGTAATGTAAAAAAAAAGAATTGATTTGCGCTAGTTAAAAAATAGCATAGACTGGTGAACGTGTATCTTTCCCACTTAAATGAGAATTTCGCTTTTTTTTTTACCTGGGCTCTGTTGACATCTTTCCTCTCATACATGTGAGTGATGGGGAAAGGAGCGTTAGAGATCGCTCCAGTATTTAGAGGGCAGGCAGCTAGCAGCACAGCTAATGGTAAGTATTGGGCAACTTGCTCTGAGTCTCATTTCGCCCTAAAAACGTGCTTTTTTTCAACACTAAAGTGCCCTGCTGGTCTCAATGAGTGAATTGGAGCGTTCTTGAACGCTCCTTTCCCCATCCCTCACATGTATGAGAGGAAAGATTAAATTAGACCCCAGGTTTAAAAAAAGATGTTCTGCTTTAAGTTTTTGTACCGATTTCTACCTCTAACATTTAGAGATTTTATAAATGTATGTTGTACAAAATCGTTTTTCTTCACTTTTATTAGAAAATGTCTCAGGACCTTAATTGTGACCAGTTTTTTTGCTTTTGTGTTTTGAGTTGTGGTGTCTCTCAACAGACATTTGCTTTCATGTTTACAGTATTGTTCTTAACACTATACAATATTGTATTATTACTATAATATTTTTAAATTAGAGAATTTTAAGTTTATACTTTAGAGGTTTTTTCAATAAACAATATCCTAAGTTCAAATGTGTAATCTTTATTTTTTCCCAGGCGACAGAACAGTTGAATTGAATCTTGATGAATATCGATATAGATCAATATAGGAAAAATTATCATGATAGTAATTTTTGCCATATCGCCCAGCCCTACTTTAAACAAATCCTGGTCCGGGTCCACGAATGATATGCTTCCGTTTGGAGTCGTGTGCATGAGCAATCATGGTGAAGCATTGCTTCAATGTCAACAATCTAGCTTTTCAGAATTTCTATTAATACTGACCTTGAGGAACTCAAACACAAGCTTTTTTTGTCTGCTGCCATGTTGAAAGTGCATTTCTTATGTAAACAATGGGTCCACTCAGAGTGCTGTAATGATATATGGCTCTGGGTCCACTGCTGCTGTAGTACAGTAGGAGGGGCTTCCCACTGCAGTGCCTGTTAAGAATCGGCAGAGGCGGCTGGTCCTCTCTGTAAACCAGTAGCTGAAAAAGTGCCATTTAAGTAACGATGCCTGTGAAAATTGAAATCTAACTCTATGCTAAATGTTTGTGTCAGTTTGTATCTGACAATCCTTTTTTTTCTTAGACTCCCTCTTGAGTAGTTATTTTTCCATGAAACAGTAATTTTGCAATGCAGCCATACAGCCTCTATTGAAACACGACCTAAGTCCAAAATGTGCCCAATCGTCCGCTGACTTTCATGTTGCATGAAACAAGAAGAAAAACAATGGACATGTTCAGTTTGTCTTTCATTCAGAAAGCTTTGCTGTCAGAAAAAATGCCATAAATGAGCTTTTATTGTTGTATAAGCAACAAAGACACGCACATTGTACTTCCACTGGTTTCTTTGCTGGAAAAAGCTACCCTCTGTTTTAATGGTTGAATACTTATAAGATGAGTCAAGACGCTCGTTTACAGACATGCACTGTTCACTGTGGGCAACTCAAGCATGCAAATGGCAGAAAAACACAGGATTTTATTCACGTTGCTGTCACACTTTACATGACCGGTAACTTGGTTATTAGGGTTAATGCTGATGGCCTCAGAGACAAGGGGCTGCAGAGATGCTGAGAGCAAATGGCTGATGTGGGAAATGTTATTAAATGTAACATTGTTTGCTCATCAAGTCAATCTTATGACCAGAAAATATAAAAAAAACCATGAACATATCACATACAGCACTGCCCTGCAGTCTAAAGATCAGAGATAACAAACCTGTCAAATGTCCGGCAAAAATATTCAACTCTCTACAAAAGAAGACTAGAAAACGTATGGTAGCAAGGCTTGTGTTTTACATTTACATGTGGTTTGTCAGTTACTAAAAGTGATTTCTGTTTGTTGAGGCATAGTTGGCATGAATCCGCTGATGACGCATTCATATAAAAAAAGACATTAGCTTTGAAATTTGTAAAAAAGATTCCCTTATCAGTAACCGTGAATCGCTGTGTGAAGTCGTTAATCCAGCTGTCTGCCACAGTCTATGTCGGCAGATGCGAGGAAATTACCAAAACGTCTAGAAGTACCATTTGTTTTGTTAAATGTGCTGCCTTCGTAACTCCAGGGTGCTCTGCTGGCTCTCATGTGGGTTGCCAGATCTGCAGTAGTGTTACATTTTTGGTTAATTCTTCACGAATTTATTCAAGATTTCACATTCTCATTATTTCTTTAGTAAATCATCCAAGTTCTGCCATTTTTGGGGTCCATGGAGGACACATTTCCATGAATGAGGCGGAACAGTTAACTAGCTAGTTGCTAATCCAAGGCAAGCAGTCGGCTCATTTATGATTATTCCGTGTCCAGGGTATGGTTGCTTTATACACACAATCCCTCTCCCAGCTGGAAATGGATGAAAAATGCAACTCCACAATTTAGTAAAACATCGTTCTCGGACTTTTGACACAGCTGTTGTAAGCTGTCTAACATGAGTTGCCTCCCTACATATCTGGGAATTTACTGTATTTGGATTTAAGGATTGTAAATTTAGGAAAACTCCTGAAAATCAAGTTCCCGATTAAACCTCCAGCTTGACGGTAATTAGGAGCTAACGCTTCTAAAACAAGTCTGTGTGAATGTCTTTTACAATTCAGGAAACCGCCTGTGTGTTTCTGCGTCTGCCTGCAGAAAAATAGCATTCCACCAGCTCCATGTCAGGTCTGTTAGTCATGCTCTGACTAACGTGAAGTCACCTCTGCCCGTTTCTCTCTCTGCCACGGACGGACACAGCCGTGCACGCAGCTGGTTGCCAGCAGCTGTGTATTGCAGCATGGCATTAAACAGATTATGTGTTGTGAGCCTGCAGTTTCGTGTTGAATGCTGATAATGCAGCACGAAGTCATGAAACAATAAAAACTTTGCCTTGCGTGACACAGAACTACCCCCAGTTTAGTTGGAAGGGTTCTGATTTACTGGGCTTTTTATTTCTGTATTTTATGTCTTTTAGACTACTTTAGGTTTTCTTTTTAGCGTGTACAGCCCTTTGCTCAGCCGTGTCACTGATGTGCTTCGTAAATAAATCAGGATGGTGTTAAGATAATTTTTTTGTGCACAGCATATTGAAATTACCCAGGCAGCATATTTTTTGTGATGATCTTGTGTTCATAGTCTCGCTCGTCATTTTTCTGGATTATGTCTGACAGGGCAAGCTTATTGTCAGACTAAAGCATGAAAATAAACCCATCTATCTTCAGCTTTCCCTCACTTCTTTTATAGTTGCAGCTATGTTGCAAAACAGAGTCTATAAAATGTGTGTTTGTGGTTGAGTTGTTGTGTTGTGCTGTAGTTGATGTAGTTGCCAGGTTAAGAGAAGAAGGCCTGTGCCTGTATTCCAGTTATTTTAGGTAAACATATCCAGTGCAATTCTTCATTTATGGATTTTTTTATGGAACATACTTGTTCCCATCAACACAAAGACTGTTCTGCATCTAACAGGGTGGATTTCTCAGATTCAGAACTGATTGTGTAATGCATATGTATTACATCATTCTATCTCTGAAAAAACAAACATGCAGAATATACGGTAATTAAAACACTGTTTATGTGTGCTTGCTTTAACCAGGTTGCTTTCCTTGAAGCTGCAAAAATCAGCTGGTCTGATCCATTCTGTCATCAAAACCACTTTGTTGTCCCTTTCAGGCATATAAGTGACAAAAGATAATAAGTATGCATATTTCCTCTGTTGGACATCAAAATGCAAAACACCAAAACGCTGCGGGTGATCTGAAACATTAAAATTCATTATTCCAGCAGGTGCCACTGCGAGGCTTTAAGAAGTAGCAAGTTATAAGTCTGTATTAATATAATCTTAACATCTCAGGTCCGACTCTGTTGCAGCAAATAGACCAACAGATTCCACGTTATAGGGACTGCTGAGCGTGCGAAAAGCGGCGTGTCCTGTTGAATGTCTTACCACATTTGTTAATTTGCAGCCCCTTCCTGAAATAAAATGACATTCACATTAAGTAATGGCAGCTAAAGCCCTGCTGGGATGCGTGTTGTCTGCTTGATTGTCAGAGAAATCCCTGCAAAGCTCAACATCAAGCAAAGTGGCATCCGTGTTTGAGCAGACAGAGCAGTGATCACACAGAAACGCCGGCACCGCTTACAGTGGCAAAGCCTGTCCGCTGTCACGGTTATGTAAGAGATGTCTTGGTTGCAACAAAGAAACTCTGTCTCTTTCTGCCCCCCACCCCCCCTTCAGTCAGCCAGCTGTCTGTTCTTAACCATCAACCTCAAAATCCTTGTGACCATCCCCGTTTCCCTGTTATCCCCCCGGCCCTGTTATCCCCTTCTGTGTGTCCTTTTCCACATTAGCCTCTCTTTTTTGTTTACTCATCCCATGAGTCAGTTATTAGCCACACCAATGCTGCTCACTTTGATCCAGAGCGTCCTCTGTGGAGGGAGAAGGTCCATTGAATTATGCTTGCAGAGACATGGGTGGTAAAATGGCAAAGAAAGAACTGGTTGTTACTGTTGTGCACAAATTTGTAAACCAATTGGGACACTCTGCATCATGCATATAGTTCCTGCCCCAAGAATAGTCCAGTTTACCCGACCTGTGTGGATTTGTTTACCAAAACTAAAAGCTGCCCTGATCAAGACAACCGAACAAATAGCAAAACCCTTACAAGCCTGGTTCTTCACTTCATTCAGGTGTGTTGGTAATAACATGCATCGCATCAGCAGCACCACCTTACATTCCTCCATCTACACTCAGATCACAGGACATGAGCCACATCCGGAGGATTAATGAGCTCTCTGCTGGTGGCAGAGCCCTCTCCATCTGAGCTCCACTATTATGGAATCATTTATGATACTCAGAAAGTCAAACACCTTTGAATCAAGGCCGACAGCCAATCTATACGTTTCCACTTGCTTGCTGTGATTGTATAACCGGGGCCTTTCAATAACAATATAACTTAAAAAAACATGTAAAAATACAGTTTCAGTATATTATATGCATATTTTTGCTCAAAATCTACTCCACAAAATGAATGGGAAATGAGTGATGAATTGGACAGGAATGTTCTCGCACAGCATGTTAACCAGGGTTTAAGCTGACCCCGTTGACATGGACTTTGAGGTTAGTGTCACCATTGTGAGCACTTACATAAGGCTGAGCATTAGAATAAATGGGTTGGCCTGTTTACCAACCAGACCCAGAATCAAGTGCTGCCACGACCTACATAAAGTCTTCTACTTGGATGCTCAAATCTATAAACGAAGGTGGCAAGCCATTCGATGTGATGGAATTTGTTGGTAAAGTTACTCATTTAAGGTGCCTGCATCATGTCTCGTGTGATAGCCGTCTGACTTTATATTTGTTTGCTCTTGTGTTTGTGAACAGTATATAAAAAAACGTTTAGTTGTATTCAAACATGTATATGATGAAATTGAGATATAAATACCTTAAAATTTACTCAAACACGAAGGCTTTATTGTGGTATATAAACTTG
>JBBBVT010000008.1:8911986-8931078 GCA_037177035.1 Craterocephalus eyresii
TAGCATGTTTTAGTTCCTGGATGACGTCACCAAAGTATGGTGGCCACGGTAGACCAAACCACACGGGAGTGCTTACAAAGCTTACAGCCCACGTCTATATGAAAGCACAAATACAGCTTTCCTGTATAACAAAAACATTTCGGGAGTTGATATAACATTTAAAAGGACATGAAAAGGAGAAACAACTCACCAGAGAGTTTTGTGTAATGGCGACTACCTGTCTGTCTCAACTCAGCCTCGTGCGCATACAGCTAACATGGCTTCTTATTCTAACAACACATTAAAAAACTTTAATTTTAACCATGAATTTTCCTTTAAACTTATCTACATTAATTCATCTGAAAACACCTGACTCTCCGTGATGTAGAGGACAGAATAGTCATGTATGGAGGACAGTTGCGACGCCGCAGTTCGGAGCACGTCGCAGCATGTGATGCGTTTACTGACCATCAGACAAAATAGGAAATGTCATACACTAGCGAATAACCTGGGTTACATAAACATGGAAATGTTCTTTGGGATGAGACAAATATTAATCTGCTTAATATTATGATAACCTTAGCAAAGAATAAAGATTTAATGTAACTGAACTTGCCATGCCCTGCCTCTACCTGTGCTAGGCATGCTGCAGCTAGCCCGTAGCTAAAGCTAACATTAGCCATTGTTTAGCTCTCTTTTTCTATCCTTCTACAAAGGTAAATAAAAAAAGGGACAGTATTAACAGAAATTTTATGTCTAAATTAAAGTTCTCCACTTACATGCAGCCTTTCTCTAAACGTTACATTCTGAAAGCTAAACCTTAGCAGCTTTAAAGGAGAAGTCCACTTTTTTGCAAGTGGGGCCTTAATTGCGATGTAAACTGTAGTGTACTGGACACCTACGGTACTTTTTGGAGATTTGGATCCATCCCTGAGATATTTGTTTCAAACGCCAAACACCAAAACACCATAAAAAGTGGACTTCTCTTTTAAGAAATCATTGAGTCTCAGCATATTTAGTAAAAGCTGCTTTTGAATCATAACAAGTGACTTAAATACACATTTATATTTGAGTCTCACCCACAAAGAACATTATACCAGTTTTGGGTCCTCCTTGCCCTGTGGTGACCTTACAGTTAAAATAAAGCATTGTACTGATTGTGTGTAATTAACTTCTTGACAATACATGTGATGTTACTGGGAAGTTTATTTCCCTATTAGTTGACATTTGTAAGACAAATACATTTGTAGGATAAGCAGCAGAGTTCAATGCGTGGATTGCATCCATGAAAAGTCTTCTCAACCAATGCAGCAGCCTGTTCTGTTGACTCTTCTTTAGCCTTAATTATAAGATAGAGTAAGGCAAGGCAAGTTTATTTGTATAGCACATTTTCAGGTACGAGACAATTCAAAGTGCTTTACACAAAACATTAAAATCATAAAAGAAGAATTACAGTAAAATCATTTAAACACAAAATCATTGAAAAGATTGCTGTAGTTGATGTCTGAAGGGATAAAACAAATTGATAATCTAGAAGTTTGTTCTTTTAACAAACAGCATGTGGAAACACCGTCAGACACAAATTGCCTCACTTTTTTGTGCTATGTTTAGTTTAAAGAAATCGAGGTAGCAGAATAAGAGACAAATTAATTCAACATTGCTCACAAAAACTTCTAAAAGTCTCAAGCAGCTTTTGTCAGCAATCATCTTGCTTTTTTAGTAAGTACTTCAGGGATTTTTCATTGCAACTTCTGAGAAGTAGTTTTTCCTATTTGTTTTTCTATTTTACGCTTTCACACATCCTCATCACATTACATCCAACCAAACTACATTGTCTTCTTAAGCTGACCAGTTCCATTATTCACTCTGTATCCATGCACACTTTCTGAAGGACAGCTTTAGTGTCCTTCTCTGTTTCACGTTACTTCTTGTACAGATAGATCCAGCTGTGTTCCCGTGTAGTCCTAACCTTGACTCAAAGTTGGCACTGATTGATTTTAGTGCAGCTATGGATGAATAGCCTCAAAGTGCATTTTTCCTTGGGCTACCTAATACAAAGGAGTTGGTCGAAAAAGAAAAATTTAAAAAAGATCGGCAATTGTTTAAATTTGAAACACTGTTTGGCTTCCTATTAGTGTTCCCACTGAGCCATTTCCTCCAACCCCCAAATTACTGATTACAAAGACAGCTATCATACACTGCAGGTAAGAGAAAATACTAGATATAATCATAGACATTGAACATTGCCCTTTTGTTCTGCAGTAATGTGCTTTTTGTTTACTACACACAATATCAACAGGATCACACAGTTGTGTGTATGCATTGGTGCGCAGACAATTGCTCACAAGACAATCGCTCACAACACTGGTAGAGACAAATGCTCACAAATTGTTTTACCATTTTTTCTTTTAAAAAAGAAAAGAACAAACTGAATCTGCTGTTGCATGTCACATAAAACATGTCACATCGGCCTGATCATGCGAGAGGGATCACAACCCTTTTCTGCACAGAAGCAAAAAAAAACGTTAAATAACAGACAAGTCAGCATTGATTTAGATCATTTGTCATTTTTCCCTTTATCAGGACAAAAGGAAGCAAAAAGTGTAAATGTCCCAGCTTAACATATTTAACATTTCTGTACCTACTAGCTTAATACTTTTATATCTACGGGTCTATGAGGGGAAATATGGTGGGTGGGGGTTACTACTATTATTACTACTACTGTTACTAATTATTTTTGTATTTTCTGTACTATTTCACTTTATTTTACTATGAAATGTACTTTTTTCTTTTTACTATTTTCTCCAAATGTGCTTTGTATTCCTATGTATAATATATTTCTGTGTTTTAGGGACTGCAGATGGAAATTAGCTCAGAGCTACAATCCGGTACAGAGCATATTTTCCTCTGTGACCAATTCTGCAGTACATGGTTTATAGTAAATAAGCTAAATATCTCCCTGAAAAATTAAATGCTCTCTGATAATGAGACTATCAAACACTGCTTAATGGCCGTTTATTGCTACGGGGTCCTTCCTTATACATGGACTCAGGTCCTAGCTCATCGTATACCACGCTGAGTATCCAGAGCTGCTCTAACAAAACAGTAGGTCTTTGTATTTTAAGCATTTCATCCATAAAGAGACCAAAGCTTTGTGACTATGTCATGGCAATACTCAAAAGAATCGGTGTGATAAGTAAGGTATTGAATGGGGTGTGATAGTTATGACCAACCAAGGGAGTATGGAAGCAGCATCTAGTCTTTTTAACTTTCACTAAAATGTGACCTTAGGTGTGATAGAACTGCAGATATACATTTTGTGTATATATACATTTTTTTCACTACATGAGGTTTTGACAATATTTGTACATATTTTCATAATTAAACACGCATTTGAACTAATATTCTCATTTTTTCTATGAAAGTATAGCTTATAAAACAATTTGTGAGCGTTTGTCTCTGCTTCATTTAGTGTCGTGAGCAACTGTCATGGAATCAAATGCATAATTTATATGAAACGATCACATTAAGTCTATCAACCTGTTGCACTTTGTACAGTAAAACATGGGTGTGGCTGTTTCCTCACACTTGCAGTAATGCACCAAATGTTGTCAGCACCTTGCAGAGCCCCTTTATTTGCCTAGCACAATTTAAGTTATTCTTCAGGGTTAAGGAGACATAGTGAACCAGAACTGCACAGCGGCTGCACTTGTCCTCTTCAAATCAACTAAGATGTTTACAAAGTACTGTTAGAGAGGGAAAAATACAGAGAGGGAAATTGTGTTTATAGGCTGCAGCTCTTTTTGTGTGGTGTGTGTGTGTGTGTGTGTGCTCACATGTTGAGTGTCTGTGTGCTAACTGCTCAGTGAGTCATCCACTGCTGGTGCCACCTGCGTCATCGTGCCATAATCAACAAGGAGAAGGAGACTTAAGACAGACAAAGAGACGTGAGGAAGGCGTCCTCTGTCTGCTGCCGGGTTGTTGTTTTGTTTTGTTTCGTTTTTATATCGTACAGCCACAGAAAAAAGCTAATAAAAAAACAGAAGAACAAGGATTTATCTTTATGTAAGGTAAAGGGGGTACCGTTGATTTCTCAGTGGGGCTTTGTTAGGTTCACAGAAAATAAGTCATTAAATTAGTCATTAGGAGAGAAGATTATAGACATGTTTTTTAATTATAGCTCAGACTTTATGCAATTGATTACAATTAGCTTCCAAAACTTTATGTCACAAGAAAGTTACGTTATTTTTGCCTTGTGGATATAGTAGTATCCACAAGGATACTACTATCCTTTGTCTTTTGAATGCCATGCAGACAAAGAGACAAGGCTCCTCCTTGCTTTCAACACTGATCATTTTCATCAAACAACTGTATAACTGTGAGTTTATTTCTATTTAAGCAGATTTGTCTGAAAATTTCAAGAAATAAAGGATGCACTGTTTTCCAAGTGGGTCTTCTGTTGTTTCTGTTGTCTTTACAGGCCAAATACAGACAGTGTGTGACACTGAAATAAATCCACAGTCTCAATTTCCTAATTGGCCTTTATGTTATTAAAGTTTCCATCCTTAGACTTTCCCATATTTCCACTGAACATTGATTATAGTGTTAGTTTTGGCTGAAAAGATAACAAGAAGAATATCTCAGGGAGAGGCAATAGTAACGAAACCTGAAGGAAAATTGTTTTAAAAAGGAGCTGTTTGAGTCAGTCGACCATTTTAGCTGCGTGACAACCTCTGTGGCTGCAGCAGTAATGAACATGCTTATGGTCTGGTATAAAAATGTTTTTGCATCTGTGGAGAAATTCTCTCCTGAAGTCAGGTGTGCCGGCATGATCTTTTTGCTTTTTGCTTAATAACATAAATTATATGAACAAGGCTGCTTCAGGTGATGGGTAAGTGCAGCGTCTGCTGCTTAATGGACATGCAGTGTCCTCAAGTCTCACTCCACTCCAAGGTACCGAGCTGATCCATGATCACGATCCAATCATAATCTCAGTGCTTCAGAATGTGTTTACAAACCACAGCATGATGAATGGATCAGTCTTTGAAAAGTCTTTATAAAACATCATTAAATTATTTTCTACTTAATCCTCATATCTGTTCATTGTCCTTAGGGTGCCCCTTATTTAGAGCCTCTTTAGTCTCTATCAAATCCAAAACATTTTGTAAAAGCATCCTAACCAACCAGGCCGGCTCATGTACCGTTTCCTTGACAAGCTGCAGGGCAAAGACTTTTCCTTTTCTCGCTAAATGATTTACTTATTAAAACCAAATTTACAATAAATGTTTTTTACCTGCAATTACCCCTGTGAGCTGCATGTGTTAACACCAAATCACTGACTGGTTTAGGAGTATTATTTTGCATGCTTTCTGTCTCATCCTTCACCGTTTGTCCTGTGCAGTTGTAATGAGAGCTGATGCTGTTTATGGAAGCACTCTGTTGTTAGCCAGTATCCGTTTATGCACTTTTACATACATTTAACTACAATTTGCAGCTAAGAATCATTGACACCCCTAAATTAGAGCTAAAATGGCGTCATTACAGTATGTATTGTCCTAAATGCATTGTTTCATCGGTGCCATGCACCAATCATCACATAACTACATGCATCATTTGAATTGGATAACAGAATCTCTTCCATACTTACAGTATGAGGCTACTCTGTTTTCTGTCAACTTAAGCTGCAAGCTGATCTGCTCTTTTCTGCTGCTCTTGTCTGCCTTTCTATTCTACATCTATTCTTTCTTTTCTACTTGCTTTCTTTTTTCATTCTGTCTTTCTTTCTTTATTTCTTTTTCTTGTCTGTGTGTCTGCTTGCCCGTCTTTAGGTTCAGATAGTGCACAAAAAGCTGGACTTCAGCCACGTCACCTCTCGCTGTGGCTCCAAGGACAATATCAAACATGTCCCTGGAGGTGGCAATGTAAGTACTGCTGCAGGTGGAAGCACTCTGGTTAAGGTGGACACAAATTGCTACTCCGTTTTGGCTTCATGTCCTGTGTAAAAGTTGCAATTTGTGTTCTGGGAGGCCAGTTTATTTTGTAAGCATGGAAATTTGCTTAATTTGGTATATGGATGCCATTTATTCTTTTTTGGCTGCACAAATTACAAAAAAAGGCAATTTGGGACACAAGCCAGTAAGAAATCTGTCAACATAAATGATCTGTGAAGCTCTGCTGATTGATCCTTTGCAGAGAGATGTGGAAAATGTCTTTTGAGCATCCATCTGATCTGCAAGCAACTATAAAGCCTTCCCTTCCTGTATCAAACATTTACATGAAAGCTTATCGGTTCGGAGTAATTACAAATGAATGCATTTATTAGCACATCAGTGGCTTGCACTGTTCACACTTTTGTTGATTTCACTTTAAATGAACTGACCACGGGTTCCAGTATCCACCCCTCCTGATGTTGTTTCCATCTGTTCCTAACACCTGCACTATCATATTCCATCTCTTGGCTGCTCTCACAGGCACCGGTTTGCCACCTCACTTCAGTTAAATATATATGAAAAGATTTATTTAGAGTAGATCACATTTGAATAGATTATATGATTCACAATATCCAAGTTTGATCATTTTTAAAACTCAAGAAGAGCTCATAGTTCCCTTTGGTTATTATGTAATAATACTAGTCCTCTTAAGTTTTAGAAAACTGACTGTCTATTAATCCAATTCTGCCATTATATTTCTCCTTTTGCCTGCATCACTACCAAACAGGAAAGCTACAGTTTCCCACCAATTCTCCTGCTTTTCACACTGATACAGAGTGCAGACAGCCTACTGTGTATTGTTTCACAGGATGGTCATGTGACTGCTCCCAAGAATTGGAATCTAACATCTGCCTTGCTCCCTTGTGTACCTTTTATTATCTGGACTACTTTTATTAACAAGAGACGAGTCTAACTTTGATTAAAGTATGTTTATTTTATGTTGGTTTACATGTAAATACAAACCAAAACACAGATTTGATCAAAAATCCAAATAAGATCTTCTTTTTTATAGGGGCAGTGTCAGTTTTTGCCTCTACTGTATATAAAAACAAGCTTGTCAAGCATTTAAATATGAGACATAGTTAAGAATTTAACACATCAAGCTGCCTCCAATATGTCAAATATCTGGGTCAAGCAGGTATTTGCAAATAAAGATGGTTTGTGACGGTCAGCTCATCATCCTCTGGTCTGCTGTCAGATTGGCCGTAGCTTCCACTGTCAGCCAGCTCATTAGCTCTTATATTAATGTGGGAAAACTTCACTTAGTATTAGAAACACACATTCATAGTGTGAGCATGGTCTAGTAGCCCGTCTTGAGATATCTGCATCATTAACCAGCCTAACAAACCTAAAAAGGGACCTTCAGTGACCGCAGACCATGGCAAAGTACTGGCTCAACACTGTGATTGCGTTTCTGGCATCGTATGCCGCTCTCCTGCCTACGAACAGAGTGGATGCTGAAACAAAGCATGGCCGTATGTGCTCCGCTAACAGGCGTCGCTGTGACCTCTGCTCTCCCCCAGGTGCAGATCTTAAATAAGAAGGTCGATGTGAGCAAAGTGACATCCAAATGTGGCTCCAAGGACAACATCAAACACAAGCCAGGTTCATCTTTAAACCTAGACTACCCTGTTTTTCCTCCCTTTAACCATTCAGCCCACCGCGTTCCTTACACTGATCTTCATTATTTACCGCAGGTGGTGGCGACGTGAAGATCGAGTCCCATAAGCTGAACATTAAGGCTAAGTCTAAGATTGGATCCCTGGACAACATGGGGCCCGGCGGCGGGCAGACCAACGGCCACAAGGTCACACTTACTGCAAACACAATCATTTTTGTTCAGATGCAGTCAGATTCTCTGCTTCTGCTGACTCACTGTGGCGTTACTGACCAACGCCACTAGGTGGTGCAGAAGCTCCAGAGTGAGAGAAACTTTTTTTTTTCCCCTTTTTTCTTCTTCTGTGTTTTTTGCACACCCTCCTGTGTGCCCTTGCTCTTGTCTATATTTGGCTGCAGGAGGAGAAAACAGAGGAGAAGACATCTCCACCCCCAAGTGGCGCTCCGACAAACGGACAAGCAGGTGTTGCTAAGGCAACAGCAGCTGGAGATGTTGCTAAGGAGAACGGCATGAAGGGAACGGCCCCCGTTCCTTTTGGGGGGGACGGACTGAGGGAGCCCCTTAGCATAGACAAACGCATCACTGAGACAAGTGGGTGTAAAACACAACCTAACCATGCTACGCTGTGGCCTACACTCACAATCCTCATCTATACAAGTTGTTTTAGCTCCTCAAAACTTTTTGCTAAAAACTGAAGCTTTATGAAAATGAGATGTTTAGTTTATATTCTACAACTTCTTCTGTGTAAGTTTTTTGTCTGCTTTTTTAATCCAAGGTTATGTAGAGGACTTCGGTAATGCAAGAGACACTTCCTCAAAGGGCTCTTCTTCCCTTTGTATCGTAAAAAAGACATTTTTTAAAATCCATTAAGCATTTAAAACCATCCAAATGAAGTTACATTTGTACAAGCATGCAGCATAAACATCTAAAGCTTGTTTTGTAGTTACTACCCAACTTATTCATAATGAGTTTGAGTGAATGCTTTTTACGGCGGTGTCTGCAGCAGTGGTAAAAATAGCCATCAAATGAAATTATAAAGAGACCTACAGACCAAAGATGAACTAGTCTTAGTGGATAAATTCATCTTCTGCACTGCAGCAGCCCACCAGATGGACTGCAGACTGTTTCCAACTAATGGTGTTGTCAGACTCAGTCTAATTGATGGATGGCTGTGGATCTAATACTGTAAAAAACAAGAACGGTTTGTCTCGTAATTCAAGCGAGTCTGCAGCAGACAGACGTTAGGGGGACACCATCTGGCCCCACGTCAGACCCTTTCTTTTTTTTGTTTTTTCTCACATTTTCGCTCTTTCTCTTTCTTGTGTTGTCTGACTCCGGTTCTTTGTCTCCTCAGACTGAGTCCCGGCGACCTGCAGGCTTTGGCGGGACACGCATGGCACTCCCTGACCTGCCAATCAACTGACCAACCAACTTTCCACGGCGCAGTCACTTCCCTCTGGCCCCGCCCCTCATCTCGCCCACCGCAGCACCGAACCGACCGTTCTCCTCTCAGTGTTTCTATGGGGTCTGCCTGCCAGCTTCCTGCTTCCATCCCTGACCTCTGAACCTCTCGATGCCCCCAGTTTGACTTTCGGCCCTGTTACCAACAGAGAAGACCGTTTGGTGTTTGTCTGTGTATCTCTGTGTGGGGTCCCACCAGCTTCTTATCTGATGAAATTTCCTTGTTAGCACTGATTTAGATTACCTCAGCCCTAAACCCGAATATAACTGCCCCAACACACACAAGAAATATATAGACCCACTATCGCATATAGTGAGTATAATCACCATTTTCATAGATGATTGAAGCTATGATTAGTTACTGTAACACTTGTCACTGAAATGAAGTTTTGCTCTGGTCCCTGTGATTGGCCTTCACATTACTAACCACTGTGTTTCCAAACTTTGTTGGCCATCCCATGACTCATTCGCCCCCACCCCCTCCACTTCCAGTACATTAGATGTCAGTAAGTCATGTCACGTCATTATTACCGTCATCTCACAGCTCATTTCACTGCAGTTCTCCACGCATTGTTGCACTGGATTGTCCTCTCAAAATTCACTAAAGTAAAGTTTGTTTGTTTTTTAAATCTGCACAATTAATATACAAATATTCAGAGTTTGTAGTGATAGATGGAGAGAGCACAAAGTACACATAGACTGAAGGTGTTAATTGAGAAAGATCTGTGCAAAGGTTTCTTGAGTGTCAGATAATCCCTGTCTTTTTTCAACTGTCCACAATGTGACCCCATGGTTACTCTGACTAGAATTAGAAACATAATTTAATTATGTCATTAGTGCAAGATAATCATCAGCATATTGGAAAACGAGCTCTGAAGCTCCTCGGGCTCTGAAAGGATTTGGCACTGATGGTCAGTATTTGACTGGAGAGTCACTGACTAGAGAATGCACCAGTAGAACATGAAGGAGTGACCTATAACAGGAACGTTTAACACTTTATAAGTAGAAACTCAGAGTTTGATCTCTTACTGCTGCACCTTTTAGTCCCTGATCACAGAGGGATAATGTCTGAAGCACTTGTTAATAACAGTGACATCTGCTGAGTGACAGGCTGCTTTTAAAAGGCTCAATCATACAGTTTGCTCATAAAATGGCATCAATTCCGAGAGAATAAACAACATACAGAAGATAGCAGGCATTAGTGGAATTGCTACTGACGTATGCTGTGATCTATGACCTACTTGCAAAGTAAATGCAAAGTAAAATCAGCTTTGAGGTTTGCATCAAGTTCAGGTAATTTGTGCAAAGAGCAATATGTTTTTACACTGTTTGAAGCACTGAAGGAGCAGAAACTAGTGTTAGCCATGAAGAAGGTTTTCATAGTTTATTGGCTATGTTGCCCTTTTATTCAACCTTCCAGCGTTGGAATAAAAACTGTTTAAGAGGAGGCAGAAATCAGTGTTAGAAAATGTGCAAGAAAGTCTGCAAGCTTGACATGTTTGGAACCCCTCCTGTTAGAGAGGGATTGATATTATGTACAGTCATCAGTACACAATATCAGAGTTAAAAGAATGTCACAGTGCAAAGCATGTAGAAACTCAGAAAGCTCATGTGAGGGGCAACATTAGCATGCTTTATCCTGCAGCATACTATAGTTTGAACATTTGTTTTTATACCATGTTACACTTATGGTACGAGAATCTCCCTTCTCTGGGAATATTGAGTATGAAACTGTAGCAACATTATATTTAACATTTATTTACTGTTTCCATTTTGCTGGAAGCTGAATCGTTACCCCTCTAACTTCCGTCCACAAACTACTGTGGATGTATCAGCTCTGCTGGGAAAGTTTGCTTTGCTTTGATGAAAATGTTAGAAAGCAACCATTAAACTACATTAAAATCAGTGTAGTTTTATAACACATGACCTTTGTCTGTAAGTAAGTCCAAATATATGTGACCCTTTGCATGACATAAACCTGGGAGGGGGGCTCATTAAACCGTAGTCCTGTTAACTATTTCTACACGTGCAGCCCTGCTGTTCAACACGAATCAGTCTGCACTGAAACATTTCATGATCCATTAAGGCAAGGCAGGTTTATTTATATAGCGCTTTTCAGCTCCAAGACAATTCAGTAGTTCCGCTCCACCTGCACCCCAGTAAGGGACTCCACAGTTACCCGTAGATGTGTCCTGACTTTACAGTTAACAGACCAATAGCACCTTCCTTCTGTTACACACTGCAGAGGACGGTGGGCCTGCAGAGCCACAACCCGCTCTGATACTTGATAGTTTGCTCACAAACATGCAGAAGCACGTATATGTGTGGGAAGCACACACACTTCTTTGTGTGCATGCTCACACACTGGCACACACAAACAGTACTACTCACTAATCAGCACCCTAAAAAAGGGGAGGATGCTAAAAGAAAGAATTTGTCTGTACTTAGCTGTAACCAACTCTTCGTGTTTTAATGGCTGACACTGATATTCTTAAAACAAGGATGAGCTGTGTAGGTGTGTTCTTCCTGTCATAGTCAAAGTCTAACATTTCCCACTTAGACTCAGCCATCCCCACCTCCTTTGTGTCTCCTTATCCTTCATGCGTCTCGCTCTAGTTCTCTGACAGCAATACAGCAATCTTGGTATGACGGGCCTCCTGTTGCCTGAGCAGAAACATGTCGTCCAGACAGACAGAGATGGACAGACAAGCATAAAATCAGCTGATAGGCTTGAGACAGAAGCAAGTTCGCCTGCAAGGGGGGCTTTCGATCATAGAGAATAATGTTACATTCATGGCAGACCTGAGGTTGGAACTTCTTTGCAACTGTTGCGGTGATTTAGTGATTAATTTATACTACTATACCTACCAAGCCACTTGTAGTGGAGACTTGCAGTAGCAGATGATCCAGCTTCTTGTTATCTGCCTCTCTGTCTGGCACATATTTCACCCAACATCTGTAGTGTAAATAGATGAGAGTAAATAGCTTATGAAATGTCTTGAGTAATTTAAAAAAAAATTTTTTTGAACATATTTCATAGTATTTTGTGTTTCTTTTATATAGGATATCACCTGAATATGTGAAAATATATCAAAAGCATGCATTTTTTGAATGTTAAAAAAGGGAAAAAAATCCAACCACACTGGACAGCAGGAACTGCCCAGCTCCAAAATGCCATGAATGCAGCAGTATTTAAGTGAAGCGGCTCCAAGAATGGCCACAGAATATTTGTCTTTGGACCATCCCGTGAAGTTTCAAATAGTCTTTGTGGGAACCTAATCGGCTTTAGAGAAAGAAATTCACATTTAATGCTGTTTAATCTGGATTGGGAATAAGCCTGATGGCTACTTTTTTTTCTTCAGTTTCCACATATGTTAAGCATAACCCTGAAGAGTTATAATCTAGGCGTCCAAGTTAAGTGAAGCAATTCAGTCTTAATTTTACTTTACATTCTACCCAACACTGTGATGTGGCTTTGATTTAGACCAAAATTTAGACCAAAACAACTGCTATGAATCACAACGATAATACAGACAGGAAAAGTTCCTTCCTGCTAGCTGTGCATTAAAGGCTGGGATGGTCTCTGCTGAAAACACGGAGGGATTTTCAATGTGTCTGTGGCTTGCTGCCGTAGTTGTCAGATGTGTGAAGTGTTACTACTGCATCCATCCTGTAGAGAGCGCTGCTTAGCCTCTGTAACACTGATAGTCTGGCTCTTTGACTCTTAACAAAAGTTGACTGAAAAACCTTTCCATCTCCATTAGAGCAGCCACAGTAGAACTCCATACTGTCTTCATTTAAACTACAACTATGATATTGTGTCTGGAACACGTAATAATATCCAAATGATATGGAACATGTACAATTCCCCGAAAAACTCAAAAGTCTTGTGCACTTTGAACATGGTCTCTTTCATTTCTTGATGCACTCAAGTGATATAGCTGTGCTCAAGTTGCTTCACTGTATACTGGTAAAACCTTGTCAGCTGTGTACCGTGCGCGTGTGTGCTTCTGGGAACAATAAAAGATCCGTTAGTTACATAAACTTATGATTATAAAAAAACAAGTGATCAAATAGTCAACAATTAAGAATAGCTAACTAAAGCACCATGTAAGCATATTTAATATCGTACTGGTCCCTCCGAACCATGCCCATAAGTTGCCTGAAAGTAACACACGTCACATGACACATGCGTGGATAATATGTGAAAACAATAATGTGATTTTTTGTTTGAGAACAAAGGTTTGAAAGCACTTTGATAGATTTAGGCGTTGGATTTTGTATAGGCAAATAGGAGCAAGTTGTAGTGTTTTTTTGTGTAGGACTCACATCGAGCGAGCGTGTGGCCGTGTGAAGGGGTGAACTGCTGTGTATCTTTGGTGAACACGTTGGTGCCCCTTTAGCGTAGTGGATTTATGTTGTTCTGTTGGCTTTGGCGGTTAAACACTCACCTCTCCAGTCCGTCGTTGTGTTGTCCTTTTTAATGTTAACTGGTTGTTGCATTTGGTGGTTGTATTTCTTAAGGGACCCAAAAGGCCACAGACCTGGAGTCAAACATGGGCCAGATGCACTGAGGAGCTCATATGTTTATGGCCAGTTGGTCAGGCTCATTAATGTTTAATATTGAATAAACAAAGATGATGCCTGGTTGAAGTGAAGAAAATCAGCCAGACTTATTCGGAAGTATTGAGAGTCCCGCTTACATGCTCTTTATGAATCATCTTCTTTTTTGACATTTGCCTTCCTGCTGATTAAAACTCAACATGTTGGCAATGTGCAAAGATTACTGAGTGCGTTCAGTGAATGGGGCTGACTGATGTGCTTGGGATTAAAGGGAATGCATCATGTTTTTGTGGCACCAGTTTCAAAGCTCCCTTTTAAACCCAAACACTGAATTTACTCAATTTAAAAAGACAAATCAACAAAACAACTAGAAATACCTACAAAGTTTCTCCTGTCATTGTTGTTGGGACTATACAGCAACTTCAAGAACTTAATCACAGCAGAGCCCCTCCACTTTTATTAAAGATAGCTTGTGTAGAAAGCTTCTGAGTGAGGAGCCTGTTAGCATGTCCTGCTGCTAAACCACCAGGATAGCTCATGTTGCAGCTAATAAATTGACATGTTAAAGTATTAATTGTCCACTATTTAGATTTTTTATGTATTATCATATCTCTGTAGCCCATGGCCAAAAGCATGCCCTGTTATAATTTTTTACAGCTAATATATGTGAATTAGATTTTTCCAAGGAAGCCACTGGACCACCACATTCCTTAAGAGGATAGGTGTATATCACAGTGACAGGGATAAGATGCACACTATTCATGTAGTACACCTGGTCGGCTGTGATATGAACGTTGCTTTGCAGCTTTGACAAAGAGTAATAACCAGACTCACCCTGATGTTTGTTCACACCTGTTTGATTACCCAGATATAGCGCTTGAACAGCACCCTTCCACTAGTTTCTCCCTTGTACATAGACACCACCGTGTTTTTATCACTCCAGGAGTATCTCAAATTAATTAAACAAAATAAAAACTTTAAAAAAAAAGCTTACTTCTTAACAGGGTGTTGTGGATGTTGCCAGTTGAGCGTTCACGTTCATGAACCCGTTACTGTTTAGCTTAATAATGGTGTTATTCTAAGACTGAAAGCATAAAAAAAGGAAAAGTGTACTTTTTATTTTTTCAGTCTGCCTTTTTTCCCACTAAGAAAAGGGCTGCTGAAGTTTCAAGAATGTTTTTAAAATGTATTTAAGATGCAAGATTATGAATATGTGTATGAGGTTTGTCTCTGATCTGTTCTGAAAGCTGGATGACACACAGGATCACTCATTTTCAGATTCAAACTGCAGCGCAGTAAGAGAGGCAGTGTGTGTTGTGTTAGGCATGACCTGATGACTTGTAGCACAGAGGCTTCACACAGCAAGACAACACACATTAAAATTAGCAAACCTGTGCTCATTGAAACAGGAGGTAGCAATACGATAGGTGTGAATAGCACCAACACACACTGGCCAGTTCTCCTTTTCACTTACCACCGCTCCCCAGTCAGACTAACAATAACTGGACTTAGTCTTTTGGCATGTGGTATAAGTCATGTCTTGTGGTAGACAGCTCCTGTTTTGACACCTTAGCATACCTGCCAACACTGAACTGAATTAAGGCAAGTATTGGACCAAATTAATTTCCTCGCTCAATGTCAAATAAATTGGAACATTTTGGAATAGTTTGCTCTTTTAAAGAGAAAATTGATATTTGGTGAGTGTAAACTCAGTTAGAGTTCATAATGCCTGAAATGTACCAGAGTAAAAATATAATGAATAGAATAGAAATACAGGGAGTGTTGATAGATATGCACCTTGGAGCTCAAAGCGGTGCCTCCCTCCTACAGAGGTTTCATAGCTCTGCAGCACTGAAAAAGCAGCTGCTTATACTTGTATCTTGCCACTTATAGGTCAGTTGTACATCACAATCCCTGACTGGCTGCCCAGAAATGTCAGCAAGCTGCTTAAATGTCAAGGGGAGTGGAAAAAGAAAAGTGTTGAAGTGAACACTGTCTGCTGTATTTCAATCCTGCGCTTGTCCTTACATGCCAACTGTTAAATGAAAAGTGAGACAGCTGGCGAAACAGCTTTTCTTTTTAGTGCTGTGGGGTGAATTCTCTGTAGTGTGGGCTGCATTATTACTGTATGTAGGGCACAACACCATAGCAAGCGCATGCAGGAGACAACAGAATCAACTGCTGGTTGTAAGAGGCATCTGTTCTATTAGATAGCGCTCATCTCCCCCTTCAATTCTGAATATTTGGTATGAAAGAGATGTTCATTGTGATTAATTGTTAACTAGTGACGTGAATATTAATCATGAAATAAAAAGATGAGCAAAATATGAGTTTGTTGCTGCTGTCTTTTTTCTGTCACTGCACACAATTCACCTTTTTGATTGACCTCTTCAACTAGGTATAATTCTGTTTAAGGTTAAATTGAGTGAATATGTGTGCTACTCAGAAACTGTTATACAAATGTCAATTCTTATTTTGATGTAATGATTTAAATAAAAATGCACTTTTCTCTTAAAAATAGAGCTTACATTGCTACTGAATACAGGTTGGACCTTATTCAGAAAATAAACATTTTCATTGTTTAGACTGAACATCAACACTGAAGTGTGATGTGAGAAGTATATGATATTCATTTCAACATTTTGATTTATTTTCAGTCATAATATTCATAACAAATTTTTTAAAAAAGTCAACTAATTATTTAGCTTGTAGTTTATTTGGAGTTACAAAGTTTGTCTTCATGCTGGTAAAGGACAAAATAAAGAACAAGAGTATTAACTGAAGAGCAACATAGTGGTGGAGTGTGCCAAGGATGCAGCATGTTCAGCATTTATAAAGTTTTCATAGATGAGCAAGTTGCCTGCTCCAGAGGCTCTAAAACAAGCCCACCATCAGAGATGCAGCCTGTTGGTCTATCAGCATACAGAGATTCCTGCTGATTTACTCAATCTTTTCATACACTGTAGACAGTGGGTTCTTTAAAGTTCCCAGTTGTACATTGAAGAACATTTATACAGTATATAGTACTTTCATCTAAATGTGCTCTTTTAACTCAGTTATATTTTTTAATAACTTATTTCACTGCTTTACTTCTAGTGTTTGGTTTGTTGACATTTCCACTGGATTTGCATCAGTATTATAACTGTTCGATGTTTTTTCTAGTAAAACTTCCTTTGAAAAAAAGAAAGAAAATCATTGTTGACATTCGGGATCCAGAATTTTTCCTGATTTCCTGATGCCATTAGGAAATGGTACTTTTTCATTAATATCATACTGATATCACTGCTTTTTTTTGTCCTTTAAATGATAATTGCAATCACAGAGTATGCATTATTGTAAGGGCACTTTGAAATATAAATGACACCAAGGAACATCAATACCTAAAAGAAATTCTGTATTAAACAAAGTAAATTATACAGGATAAGTAAATTAAACAAAAATAAGAAAATGAAGAAATAGAAGTTAAAAAAAAGGTAAAACTACACACTATCATCGCGTGAATTAATTTGTCTTGGGTCACAGTGCATGACAATAGACAAGACACGGGATAAAACAATGTAAAATAATTCATAAAGATTATACATATGAAAAGATCATGAATAGTAAAACCTTTAAAAAACATTGAAAACCAACAAGGGAACTAATTGCAGAAAATACGATTCAATAGGCCTAAATAGGCTATTTTTTTAATTCAAAAGTTATCAAACTACAGTTTGATGTGGGTTAACCAAATTTCTTTGAAGGAAAATAATCAGATAGTATTTAAAAGTAATGAGATATTATAAAACATAATGTGCAATGATTAAAACCAGTAAACTATCAAATAAAAACATCATCACACACGGTGGCAGCATCATTATGACATCTGATAGGCTGCCTTGGTCATGTGACACAGAGGGAAAGCACAGTACAGTTTTCTGGCTTAAAACTCTCAGAATAGAAAACAAATGGGATATTTTGTGTCAGCAGATATTCAAAAAAGCATTGAATCAATTACTTTGACTGGCTGATATACTGAAGTATCATCCCCTGCGTACCGTACAGCATCCCTGATTGACGTACTGTAATGACGTAACGGTGCGTTGTCCTGGTTACTTCCTGCCACCTCTGGCAGGCTACAGGAAACGGCGGGTGTGGTCTGCAGGCGGGAAAAGAAATAAGATTTTTTCGGAGGAGTTATTTCAATCTCAGCCGTAAGTATATGAATGAGTAAGTAAGTACATAACTACAGGTCTTCATGGCGGTGAACTTAAATTTATAACACTAGACGCTATCCCCAAGTTTTAGCTAGCTTTAAGCTAGCTTTAAGCTAGCTAAATTATGCAAGCAGCATAACTAATAACTAGACGTAGCCTAAACTTCACTGTTTGTGTTTAATGATTTCTTTTTGTTAAAAAATAAAATAAAATAATAGATCAACTGTTATTCTGAAATAGTTTTAAAACTAAACAGTCAACTGACTGCATTTTATTATTATAATTATTAACAATAATGCTAATAAAACACAAAAATAAAAGATACGCAAGAGAAATGTTATTTCCTCAAACCTTAAACTAAAAGAGTAGTCCAAAATTTGACCGTAGATATTTTTAAATCTGTAGTAATTTGATATCGCACCTAACCAACATACTTATCTGATCCAGAGTTTTCTGGTGTTTTGATTGTTACTCAATAATGGACCTCAAATGTCACAAATAACAAACAACTATTAGTATCTCTATAAAAAATATTTAACTATCATGTTTTAGAGTGCTATTAATATCTAAAAAACTGTGGTAAATATAAACAAACTGTATTTTATTGTTATTGTCTGAGTGGTTGAATGCGCGACACAAAGTAAAGGTTCTGACAGGAGTTGGAAAATGGGTAAATGTAAAGGGACAGTCATGTTTCACGTATTTCTTCAAGTTATTCTTTTTCAGTTTGGTAATTAATACAGTCAGCCTCAAAGAAGCTATAGACAAATTATGCCCATTTGGGTGTGTGTACAGTATATAATGGTGACTAATGGAAAAACATGACCTGTTATGATTTTAACCTGTTGTTACCTGTAGTTAGAAAATATATATTTCACAATATAAGCCAGTTTGGAACAATCTAGTTTAAAAGAAAGAAGAAGGAAAAAAAAGTACTTTATCTTTCTGTGTTATACGTTTTAGAGAAACAGCTTTTAGCTATTATGCTGTATAGAAATGGAACAAACTACCAGTAGAAACCAAACTCTAACCAAATGTAGAAACTTTTAAATCCAGGTTGGTCATATTCCCTTTCTCTCTATGCGTTAGGGTATTTACATTTAGAAAATAGATATTTCACAAAATAAGCCAGTTGGAAACAATGGATTTTAAAAGAAAATTCAAGTAGCTTAATTCTTACGAAAACAGACAGAATCACTGTTATGTTTAACATAAATTAGCCACCAGAAGGCAGAGATATGAGATATGTTTAGAGAAGCAGTTCTTAGCTATTATAATGCTGCAA
>JBBBVT010000008.1:8931178-8942306 GCA_037177035.1 Craterocephalus eyresii
GGTGTGCTGGAGCCTATCCCAGCTATCAATGGGCGAGAGGCGGGGTACACCCTGGACAGGTCGCCAGTCTGTCGCAGCTTTAGAGAAGCAGTTCTTGGCTATTATTTTGCTGCAAACAAGATATGAGATATGTTTACAGAAGCAGTTCTTAGCTATTATTTTGCTGCAAATAAGTGGAACATTAGATTATGATGTGCATTTTACTTTAGACTTAATCACCATTTTTTAATGATTTTGTGTTTGATTTTGTGTTCATCTTATTGTAATTCTTATGTTGTATGTAAAGCGCTTTGGATTGTCTTGGACCTGAAAAGTGCTATATAAATAAACTTGCCTTGCCTTGCCTTGCCTTAGACTTCCAATGGGAGAGATGTGGCAAATTAATGTTTTTTTACTCAGTTTGCCTTCTAAGTATAGTACCTACACATTTGACACACCACTGAAAAGCTAAGATTTTTGAGATGTGAATTATATATCCCATTCCAGGCTACAATCATAATTGTAGATTATTTCTGGCCAATTGCCAATGCAGGTAATCTTTGAAACCATCCTCTACTCTAGTTGCAGATGTTACTGCAACACAAATACAAACACAAGCAAGAATTCAGTAAAAGTAGGTTTCCTCCATAAAATCCCATTTTAGTCCAAATTTGAAGGATTTTGTGAATCTTTTAGAAAGCCTGCCTGTGTAGAGAAAAAATGCAAAAACTGAGACATAACTTTTCTGACTGACCTTTTTTATTGATGCAGCAGAGTAAAATAAAACATTATTGTTCAACCACATGTTAATTGCTAGTTGGTCAAGTTCCTGCAGTCTGGTCTCACTTTGCTGCAGTCCTTGTCCTTGATATCTGGCATGGTGATGTATCCTTGGGCACAAAGATAACCTGTGTAATTCCTGCTGGCTGCCTTCAAAGTGTTGACAATTTTGTTGACAGCTGAGGGACAGCATCTGACGCACAACTGAGGAACAAAGCATTCCTACATATGGAGATGCAGCAACAGGTGATTATAAGGACCACACAATCAATAATTTAAAGTAGAGCACAGACCAAATTTAGGTCCTCAGTAAATACACAGAACAAACAAGATTGCTTTTTCCAGATGAAATTTGTTCAGAGCCGCTTAGCTGCTGTACATCATTTACTGTATACCGCAGTCATTTTGAGTTTTGAATCATCTCTTGTTTATTTATTTTAGTCTGCTTATAGATCTGTTAAAGGAGACTTTGTATGTAGCAGACAATATGAGAAGAACTTATTGGCAACAACATGTGCTTACAATGAAAGTTATGCTCTGCTTAGGTGCTGAGCCAGTGCATTGCCAGTATAATAGCTGTGCTTATCCACCACTTTTGTGAAGTAGTAACCTCCTGTTCATGGATGTTGAATAATAATTATGTGAGGTAGGGCTGTCCCAATACCACTTTTTCCGTACCCGATACCGATACAGAGGGTTGAGTATCGGCCATTACCCGATACCGCTACTTACGTTTTGTTATGAACAAAATATTGTGTCTAACCTCACTTCAAAACCTTAATGTGTAACTGATAAAGTCCACAACAGAAGGTGTGAGAAAAACTGACTCATTAATTATTAACCAATGAGTTAATTTAAAATAAATCTAAAGACTTTGTGTAACAAACAGCACATTTCACATTTCTGTTGTAAGAAAGAATAACCTGAGTAAACCCTGGAGCTAATGAACTAGGGAGAACACTTGGGTGTAGCAAGCAGGTCAGGTGAAATGGCTGGATTGAACATCTTGATCACCTTGTATCGGCAACAGTATCGGCATATTTTAATGCATGCCGTTACTGTCCAATCCTTGTTTTTTTGCTGGTATCGGCACCGGTACCTGATACTGGTAACGGATCAGGACAACCTAAATACTGAACATTTTCACAATTTTTGAATTACATCCTCAGGTCCGGTTACAAGATGGCAGGGAATGAGCAGCAAAGCATAGCAATCACCCATTTCAGTGAAAGTCGATTGGGTTAAGTAAAGACAAACCCTTTCTTGTATTTGTTGTTAAAGTAATTTATATAACAACAGGATAACCAAGCAGAAAGGAGAAATGTCAGCACCATGGACAGAGAACAATTCATGCCCATTACAGGACCCAAAACATCAAGTATCATCATTTAAACTTTGTGAGTATCCAAACAATTTTTCCAATAAATAATAACAAAACATTCAACAGTGTATTCCAGAACCATTTGGACATGAAGTGAGCCTTGTTAGTTATGTACTGTACAGCTTATGCTTTATAATAGAATGGGAGTCATAGTTAATGAAAATGTTTGCTGTGACCTTACAACGCATGGATTTGCCCTTGATTGCATTGTTTACATTTTTTTCATCAGTTGTACTCGTGACAAGCCAACTCAAATTTTGCCATCAACCAGTTACATGTGGAAGATAAAAAATGGCATTGACTTGTGTGCTTGGCTGAATTTCATTTAAATATGTTTTACCTTTTCCTAAGGATTATGCTGTGCAGTGAGTATGATCACTCAATGAAGTTCAGACAACATCCCCACTTTCTTTCATGTAAATTACATCTTGGAAAAAAAACATAACAAAAAAACACTCATAGCTCTCTTAAATACCTCACAGGAAGTTATTTAAATTGCAATGTAATGGATATAGAAACATTATAGCAATCATTCTACATGTACAGTAAATAGTTCCTATTATGTTAATAACAAAATCAACAAAATTGAACGAGAATTGTTCTTTTAGCGTTCAGCTTAAGCTGTTTCCAAATTCATTGTCTGCACACTACGCAGTGCAGATTTGTGTGGCCACTTTCAAAAGCCTCTGAAGGAGCCTCCAAATCCTCTCAACAAACCCGTAGTCCGTTTGACCTGCAGCAAAGGCTACATTAGGCTTCTCTGAGCAGCTAGCTGTCACTCTGAAAATTAAAATGATCAAGGTTCTCAAAGAAGAAGACTTGAGATGATAGAAATGTGATTGCAGGGATAGCTGTTTCTTCAGTTTGCAATGTAGAACTGGTAGTGGAAGTTACCTGTTTCATTGTATAAGACTTGCAATTGTTATAAAAAGCAATTCAAACCTCAGTTTGAGTACAAAGATACCAACACATAGAACTATTAGAAGTGGTTCAGATTTCAGCTTTATTTATATAGTGCCTATTCAAGATATTGTAATCTCAGGGCACCTCACAAACAATCAGTTCTATATGTTGTCATTCAGTCAACATACAAGCCAATTTAAATAATAGCCCCAGGCCAGCTAAGAAAACTAACAGATTGCACTAAAGTTTGACTTGATCCAGTCTCCCATTCCGGGTATATTAAGGGTGACAGTGGGAGGGAAAAACTCTTTTAACAGGAAGTAAAAACCTCCAGCAGAACACGGCTGAAGAAAGGTGGCCACGTGTCTCGACCAGTCAGGGTGGAGATGATAGAAAGAGAGATCAGCAGACATCACATTTATCCAGGGTGATTTGCTGAGAGAAGATAAGAAATATATCAAAGTGGCCCTAGCATCGTGTTTTGACCTTTCTGAGCTTTCCACAGTCTATTAATGTAAAAAATTCACTAGACAATTGATCCGCACCCTTTCTTTTCACATAAAGTCATGTTTGAGGTATCTGGTGTGTCTCTACATTTCGTTGTTGTGTTATAAGTTGATTTATTTCTTGCTTTTGTTTGTTTGTTTCATTATTTTAACAAAAATTACAAAACTAAAAAAACACCAACAAGCCCCTCCTCTGGGCTATGCGCGTTCATGAGAGAGTAGCCAGCCTACCTTTGCTGATGAGTGCAGGCGGAAGTGGTTACCATTTGTCTACTGGAAACTGCGACAAAAACTTTGTCAACACATGTCACACAAGAAAGTGTTTCTTCGGCTGTGAGGGAAAGCTTAATTTGTTTCTAAAAGAAACTATGGCAAGACAGCAATGGATGGAGCTTGTTTTTGGGAGCAAGCCACAGAGTTGCACCAATATATTTGTGTGTGATCGGCATTTCGCCGAAAACTGCTGGCTGAATAATGGCCAGTATGAAAGCGGATTTGCAGCTAGGCTTCTCATGAAAGAAGGATCTGTCCCGATGATCAAAGACCTCATTTCCGATCTGGAGCCACACCTTGTGAGTAATACTGAATCAATTCTATGTCAATACTTCACTAACGTTATGAACAGACGTTAGCTGTGGACAGGGGAAGCTTCAGACGTAGTCATCAGGCTATAAATATCCAAACGATTACCCACGCAAATAGTTATCTGTGAACAGGTAGATGCTTCAGATGTAATCACATGCAGACGATCAGCTAGTGGAATCGATCTACCAATTAAAAAGTTGTAGATGGTCAACCAAATAAAAAAATTGATGTAGACTACAAATCCAACTGAAGTTCTGAAGGCCCTCTGTCCCATTTCATGAGAAAACATAAGTCTTTTTTTCTGATTAGACAGTTAGTATTTAATGCTTTGGTCTCTTCCTTACTTCATATTTGTAATTTTTTTCATAAAGGAATTACTTATCCACACATTTGATCAGCTCAGCATTTACTAAATGTGAAACCTGTATATAATGAATAACAGTGTTTGACAAAAAGAGCTAGATGAGTTTCTGTCATTGTGGACTTACAGATTAAGATAAATAAGCCCGAAATGTGCATAATACCGTCATATGTTTCTACATAGAAAATGAGGAGCCAAGAGATGAAGAGGAAAGGCCTGGTGCATCATGGGACGTACCTCAGCAGTCCAAGCCTCTGGCAGCATCACTAAAGGATGGCTAACCAGCTTTAACTGTAAGATTTATCAAAAAAGAAGGTTTTAAACTGATCTTAAATGTAGAAAAGGTGTCTCACTACTGAGCCAAAGCTGGTTCCATGAGACTGGGGCCTGATAGCTGAATGCTCTGCTCCCTTTTTACCCATAGAGACTCTGGAAGCCACAAGTAGGCCTGCTGGTTGACAGCAAAGTGCTCAGTTGAGAATAGATGAAACTCTGGCATGTTTATTATTGGGTGAGCTTGGTTGTGAAGAGCTTTATATGAGGAGAAGGATTTAAAATACTATCATAGATTTAACAGGGGGCAAATGAGGAGAAACTAAAACTGGAGAAATATCGGAATCTTCACTGCAGCATTTAGGATTAGTTGGAAATGTTTCAGGGCAAATTTGGGAGAACTCATTAATAGGTAATGACAATAGTCCAATCGTGACATAATAAGAGCAAGGACTAGTTTTTCTGCATCTTCCTGAGGCAGGATGTCCTTAATTTTGCACTTGCATGTTGATGGGAGAAGGCTGTTCTAGAAACTTATCTATGTGAGATCCTGGTTAAAACCTTCATCACCTCAAAGTTGGGCTGGATAATATGTCGAGGTTTTCAAATATACAGTATCAAGGCTTATCGAATGAGGCTATATCGTTTTGAGCTAGGTTTTTTGGGGCAAAAGTGCATCCTTTTTTCTTTTTGCAATTTTTACATCTTTAATTTTATGGTCGTTGAAAAAAACATTTCTTTAATTTCATAAGCAGCTTCTTTAATTTAACTAGTTGTAGTTGACTTCAGTTGGGAGGCTCAGACAAACATGCCACATAAAGGTTTTTCTCACTTGCTTCTTTTCTGAGGTCTTTGACATCTATTCTTAAAAATGTTTTGTAGCTTTTATGCTGCCCTGACATGTTAATCGATAGTTTGTGTACATCGTTGGCTCCTGCGGAACAATTTGTACGCCTGTTGCATTATGGGAAGGCCAAATGTTGTCTATTGGTTGTTTTATCTGTTGATCTACTCTAGAAGACTTTGTTGTATAAAGATCACAGATGACAAGATGTGGTGGATCAAAGTTATGAAATCAGCAGTTTATACAGATTTACAGTCATTTATGACAACTGTGACAAGAAACATAAATAAAAATACTTATCAAAGACAAAACAGACTACTACATATGAAGGAATATGCTGGTTCTAACACAGCATAACAGAACCACACCGTACCACCACTGGTGAACTTTTCTTTATGTAGGTCCAATGCTGGGTAGAAAGATTATTTCAAAAGTACAAATTAGGAGTCAGAGCTAGGAATGATGGCATTTCAGGACAAAGTGGTAGTTCACACAAATAACTTCTGGAATATAAAAGCTGGTTTCCACTGAACTGTTGCTAGCAGACTCTGCTGTACCAAGACCTTGCCAGTAAAACTAAAGTTCTTTGATCATCCTCTATGCAGTAGACATACTTCATCCATACTGTGTTTGCCATCGTGCCAAACCCCTGAACTTCTTTTCTTAGCTCTTATCTATTCCAGGCCTAGGGAAGCCGTTAGTCTACCATTAAAGGTCCCATTCCCACCTGTCTACAGCCCTTACTCCTCTGACTTCTGCAGTCACATGTGTGGAGAAAGGAAGGTTTGAGGCACCTTGTATCTCCTAAGTTTGAAATCTGAGCCAACTGGTTTCGGATGAAGTTGCTATTGTTAGAATGCTTGTTATGTACAGATGGTCACTTGAGGAGGTGTTGAATATTCGTCCCTGCCTCCATATGTCCCTCTCTTGTCTTGCCTTTCTCCTTGCCTCCATTCAGACAACGATGTAGATAGTGGTTGGTGTATTGGTGTGTACACTCAGATTTGCAAGACTCTGAAAGACCGAAAGTTCTATTTACTGTTGGAGACTCAACTGTGTGGAACAGAAACATCTAAAGGTAGGGTTGTTTTGTACTTAGTTGTATTAATTTAACATTCCCAGTTTTTAGAGAATCATATTGAACAGAAAAGTTGGTTGTTTTTTCTCATATAACTTGACCTAAGAGACTGAAAAAGAATGGTTCAAGTGAAATTAATAAGTAGAAAGACTAGATGCCTTAAAGTGTTGATAAATATGCTTGATGGAGTGTCCACCAGACAGGCAGAGGCTTCTACATACCAAGTTCTTAGCAAACTTATTAAGGTAAAAAATATGCAAACAGAAAGATAATTGCTTTATAATATGGTGCACTTACTTGAAAGAAGGTGAGTGCTTATTAAACAGAGACTTGAAAGCATTATTTTGGATTATAGATTATGACCATTTCAGATTTTTTTATCACCCTTTTAGTTGATGTTATGCAGTATTGTTTTTCTAAATCTAAGAAGTAAAACAGCACTGTGAATGATCAGAATTTAGTGAAATTTATAAAAGAAAAAAACAAATCCAAAGGAACTCATTTCTATAGGATTTTTTATTAGACGTTTCCTTATGTCAATGCAGTGATGTAGTCCATTGCTTGAGGCCCTCTACTTTATTCACAGATGGGTACAACCCCCATGACACTGTTGAAGATATCACTTCAAATAAGCTTTTTAAAGCTGCTTCTTAAATTCTACAGCCAATCTCAAAAACTAGTCTACTTATTGACTGACTGTTAACTGGTATTCCATGTACTAAAAAACAAGATGTCTCATGATATCTTTCATGTACTGGATGCACGGATAGCTAAATGAAAAATATACTATGGCAGAATGTATATTTTCTCAAATGTGTCTCACGGCTTCTAATGGAAAACATGTCATAATCACCTATGAAAAGATACCAAGAGATTTCACTAAATGATTATCTTAGAAGTATTATGTATGATAGAATGTCCACCCACCAACCAGGAATGATACTGAAATGAGCTAGTTATTGTGTAAATCCTTTCAAGATGAACAGTAACAGTCAAAATATTGGACACACCAACTCCGGTGTCCGAACATGCTGTTACAACAGTCTGTAAATGTTCTTTAATGTGTAGTGTGCACAAATACGTTCTCAAATGTAACTAACTTCAAGTACACACAATGTTATCAGATGAGCATTTATTATATGTAGGTATATTTGAATAGTTTATTAATTTAAATTTGTTGTCATTATGTATATCTTTTACAAAGACAAGCAAACAAAAAATTGTCCCTGTAGTCCCTAGTCTCAAAATATAGAATAAAAGTTTAGAAGTCGTGTACTACAATATAGAAACAACATGTGGTCCTATAAGGGCTGCAATCCAGCAGGTTTTCTATGTACCCCTGCTCCAACACACCTGACTCAATTAATGAGTCACTGTGCAGAACTTGATTAATGCAGGTGTTTTGAAAACCTGCTGGATTACTGTCCTCGTAGGGCTGAATCAGTGATTCAGGGTTAGGGTTAGAGGCTATCTGCCCCGCCTCTCGCCCCTTGACAGCTGGGATAGGCTCCAGCACACCCGCGACCCACTTGGATTAAGCGGTTCAGAAAATGGATGGATGGATGGGTTAGAGGCTATCTGTTATTAGAGGCTCTTGGAAATTCTTCCAAGTTTTCCGTCTATTTAATTTTTTACTGTTCCCAGCCTCTTGACATTTTTTTGTCAAAATCGGAGATAGACCATGGGGTTATAAGAAAAAGTCAAGGCAAATTTTGGATGCAGATTTATTTTATTTTTCTAAATAAGCTACATGAATAGGGAGACACCATCAAGTGTCTCAGAAATACTGAGTAATTCCATGTGCTTCACTCTTCTTCGTGCCCTTTCTGGAATGAGAGAGAAGAGAAACAAGAAAGAAGTGAAAAAGCAAACACAATAATAATTTCCCAATTTTTTAGCTATTGTTTAAATATTATCTTCATGGTGATTGCAATTGTATTTGTTTTATTAATAGATTTTAGTACAACTATGTCTGGTAGACATTTCCTCCATTAGCCAAAAAAGCTGGTAGATTTCAGGGTTGGTTCAAGCTTTTTATTATTCCACATTTTGCAGTCATGTTTGTGTGCCCCTGTTATTTTTTCACAACAACAACAACAAAACCCTGTTATTCCTGATTTAATGGGATGAACATATACCTTGACAAAACTTTCTGTCCCTCATCTTCTCTTTCAATCCCAAACTGGTTCAGACTCCTCCAACACATGAAGCTGACAAAACTCTTGACTGGCCACTGACCAGAAACTGCTCTACAGCCAACCTGTCAGTCATCCCACTGCACCTCCCAGACTAGGGATGGGCATTCAGTAAAATTTTCTTAATCGATTATCAGGAGAATAAACGAGTGATTTTGTATTAATCATTAATATTACTATATTAAAATTCAATATTTTAACATATATAAAAGTGAAGTGAAAATAGAAAAAAACTGGTGTGTTTCCTTATTTATATTTTTATTGCATGATGAACGACTCTTGCGGCAGTTAAATGGGATTCATTCAATGGTTACGCTGGAAAATATGCACTTACGTACAACCTCAGCACGAGTCTAAAGATGCATTGCAGTAGTTGATTAAAAGATAATGTAATAAATTAAAATTTAAACAATCAATTAATCGATCTTTGATTAATTATGCCCATACCTATCCTATCTCAGACCATTTCCTGGATTGATTCTCTGTCTCTCTTCCTCATATCACTCCAGGAGCTTTATTTTTGACCTAAGAAACTTGAGATCTCTCAGACAGCCTTCAGATGAGGTTTCTCAGGGAGCAAGCAACTCCCTCTATTCCTGTCTTGATAGATCAAAAAGAGGCGGATGAATATGCAGAGCAGTAAACTTCATCCAACATACTCTGCAAATTTATCAACCCTTGTTTTAATTTCTTATGAGCCTGCTCATAATAATTACTGCACAGATTATTGTTTGAGCACACTGAAGCCAGCTTTAATAAATGTCAGATCTTTGACAGGAAAAACATCCAAATCAATGATTGTATACAAGTTGATTACCTGTTTTTGACAAAAATGAGTCAGCAGTTCTTATTGAAGCGACTCCTCCAAACTTTAGCTTTGTGAGTTGATCTAGATTACGTAAGGGAGGTGGAGGAGTGGCTGAGTGTGAAATGACTCCTTCCAATGTAAACAGATGCCTTATGAAAACTTTATTTGAACATACACTGCTCAAAAAAATAAAGGGAATACCAAAGCAACACGTCGTAGATGTAAATGAATGAAATAACTTTATTAAATACTTTGTTCTTTCCATTGTTGAATGTGCTGACAACAAAATCACACAAAAATTATCAATGAAAATCAAACGCATCAACCCATGGAGGTCTGGATTCGAAGTTATACTCAAAATTAAAGTGGAAAAACACACTACAGGCTGATCCAACAATGATGTAATGTTCTTTAAACAAGACAAAATGAGGCTCAGCAGTGTGTGTGGCCTCAACGTGCCTGTAGGACCTCCCTACAACGCCTGCATGCTGCTGATGAGCCGGTGCATGTTCTCCTGAGGGATCTCCTCCCAGACCTGGACTAAAGCAACCGCCATCCTGGCCAGTCTGAGATGCAGCTTGGCGTTGGTGGAAGGAGCGAGACATGATGTCCCAGATGTGCTCAGCTGGGTTCAGGTGTGGGGAACAGCCAGGCCAGTCCATAACACCAACGCCTTCGTGTTGTAGGAACTGCTGACACTCCAGCCACATGAGCTCTAGCATTGTCCTGCATTAGGAGGGACCAGGGCCGACCGCACCAGCCCCTGGTCTCACTAGTGGATCTAAATATCGCCAGTCAAGTTACACCAAAACCATCTGGGTGAGTAAATGATCATATTTCATGCTAGAAAATAGGACCAGGTTCCAAAATACCAAACTTCTCCTTTAGGTCACATCAAGGACGCCATCCCTGCCACTCTGGACAGACATCAGTTGGCCTACACGAAGGACCGATAATATAAGATTCTTGATTCTTGAGTCTGTGATGGACTGGCGACCTGTCCAGGGTGTACCTCGCCTCTCGTCTGATAACAGCTGGGATAGGCTCCAGCCCACCCGTAGCCCTGAATTGCATTAAGCGGTACAGAAAATGGGTGGATAGATGGATTATTCTTGAGTTGTAGCTCTACAGATGAATTCCCCTGCATGTGCTGGTCCTTAACATATATCAGTCACCAAAACACTGTCCAAGTTTCTTTGAAGGCTTTGCTTAACCACTGTCAATAATCTATGTTGACTTGGGTTGGGTTTAGGTTGGGTTGGTTTGCCTATCTATAATAGGAGATTTTAATGTTAATGCCGATAAGGACCAGAACAGAGTGACTATAACCTTGTGCTCTGTCATTTATAATTTTGAATCTGGGGGGTATTCCAGAAAGCGGGTTATGTGGCGAACTCTGAGTTTGTTAACCCTGAGTTGAGGGAAACTCCGAGTC
>JBBBVT010000008.1:9000096-9018115 GCA_037177035.1 Craterocephalus eyresii
AGCCAGTTGTTGATATTATAATCAACAGTTCCAGCGTAGTGAACCAGGGAGAAATGGGCCTCTGGTTTTCCTTTGACCACTCTGGGTTTCTGGAAGTTGTTAGATTTGCCAAGATGGTTGTCATAGAGCTTAGCTTTAAAGGTGGCATCAGACGCTTTGGGAAACATGCACTCCTCTTCAAGGATGGACATGATGCCCATGGGCTGAGGGAGAATAATGTGTATGAATGCAAATACAATATATATTTTCTTATGTTTTATCTGAAGATGTTGTCTGACATCTCACCTTTTCAATCAGATCGATACAGGCCTGCAGGTCCATACCAAAATCAATGAAAGTCCATTCAATGCCTTCTTTCTTGTACTCTTCCTGCTCCAGCACAAACATGTGGTGGTTGAAAAACTGTTGCAGCTTTTCATTGGTGAAGTTGATGCAGAGCTGCTCAAAGGTGTTGAACTGGAAGATAACAACACATTTTGTTATTTTACTGAACACATCTATGATTTTACCCATTGGAAAATATAAAGATTATAAGGGGATAATCAAATGATTCTCACATCAAAGATCTCAAATCCAGCAATGTCCAGCACTCCAATGAAGTACTGACGAGGCTGTTTGGTCTCGAGTGACTGGTTGATCCTCATTACCATCCACAGGAACATCTTCTCATAAACAGCTTTCGATAGAGCTCCAACTGCATAGGTTACCTATAAATGGGGATACAACCTCATATCTCAGCCTCCGTCAGTGGAAAGTTCTCATGGGACATCACATGTTATCAGGTAAAAACAATCTAATGAAAAGATTTCAAGTCGCATTATCTCCTATACCTGGGCGACATTTTGTCCCTTGGTGACCCACTCATTGCCTACTTTGACTCTTGGGTGACAGAGACCTTTGATGAGGTCTGCAGAGTTTAGGCCCATCAGATAAGCTACTTTGTCAGCATCTGAGGATAGAAAATTGGCACAGTGAAGCCATGTCGGTTACTCTACATCGGCCTGACAAACTGGGCCTCATTTCACCCTCAGTGCCGTCCGCCTCTGCCTGCTCCTCCCGCTGCTTCTGCTTGAACTTCATGTTACCGTGGTGCATGATGGCACCGGTCAGCTTGTACACAGAGTTCTTCTCCTCCTGAGTGAAGCCCAGCACATCGAAGGCACTCTGGGGAAGAGACGTGGTAACACCTCAACAAGTCTTCCAAGTATCATTTTATTGAATACTCTCCCTGCTAAAAGAATGATCATCCCATAACTACTATTTAACTCATTTTTTAATCTGAGTTGTATCAGTCAGATATAAAAGTGTTAACTAAAGAAAGGAGAAGCTGACATCTGTTGCCATCAGTTCTTCTGCATCATCTATGGAGGCCACTTGGGTTTCCCCTTGAGAGATGAAGGCGTAGTCATAGGGATTATTTGTTATCAGCAGCATCTCTGGGAGGTCATACAGAGAGAAAAGGATGAGGTCAGACTGATAAACACAATGCGTTGCAAGCTCAATGAACTTTTTTTTTCCTGCTTGTTTCCCCATATGACAGTAGCTGTACTTACCCAGGAGTTCAGGCTTCTGGTTGGACAGAATCTGGTAGAAAATGTGGTAATCTCTCTCAGACTTGAGCTGAAAGATCACTCGAGACTTCTCTAAAAGATCTAACCAATACAAGGAAGAAGACAGAGATAAAGTGTACCAGCCCGCTGTGCTACAAAACATGAATAATATAAATGTGAAATAAATGTTGGGCTTCACAAGTTTCAATGTCAGCAGAGGCAACTTTTCCTCTGGTGTCAAAATGAATCCGGATGAATTTCCCCTGGAAGAGTGAAGATTGCATTTATAAAGGTACACAACATTTTGTCTTTTTAAAGTCATACAGTTGTAACAGACTCTCACAAATCTGGAGGAGTTATCATTCCTGATGGTCTTGGCGTTGCCAAAGGCCTCCAGAGCAGGGTTGGCCTGAATGATTTGATCCTCCAGGGTTCCCTTTCACAGAAGATGCAAACACACTGTTAGCTGTAATGGAAGCAACTTGAGCAGCCTCTGCTGGCATCAACTGATATTTCATGCTCAGATTTCACTTCTCCTGTACACTTCTCCTAACAACTCCCGCATTTATCACATACCTTGTCTTTGCTACAGGTATCTTTCTTTACAGTTCCAGCTGCAATACTTGCAAAATACTGGATAACTCTCTTTGTGTTGACAGTCTTTCCTGCACCAGATTCTCCGCTGCAATTACAAAGCCACAGATTAAAATAGCAATGCCAACATATCGTGAACACGCAGCTCTGTGGATGCTTAGAAGTGGAAGGGCTTACGTACGTGATCAGAATTGACTGGTTTTCACGGTCTGCCAAAAAGCAAATATTTGGAGAGAAAATTATTGTGAGAGAAACCCCATCTAGAACAGAGTTTATGTTATTGATCTGTACCTGACAGCATGTACTGGTAGGCATTGTCAGAGATGGAGAAGATGTGAGGAGGAGCTTCACTCCTCTTCTTCCCTCTGTAGGCAACAACCACTTCCTGGTTGTAGACTGGCAGCCACTTGTAGGGGTTGATAGTGACGCAGAAGAGCCCGGAGTAGGTCTGAGAGGACAGGGACAGTCACATCTATTATTCCAGCTTCCCGTCACTTTCATATACAACTTTTCATCTGGATGGATAGTTTCAGATTTTTGACCCAGTTTTCTTTTTATGATGAAGAGAACTAAGTTACAGTATAGAATAACAAAAATATGAAAATTGTTGAGAGAAATAGCAAAGCATGAATCATGGATGTACTTTTAGTTTAAATGAAATGTTAATTTAACACAGTTTGGCTTTCTGAAGTCAGACTTCTATGGACTGTGATGTTAGTCTGCAGGCTGACTGTGCTCACATAGATCATCCATGCTGCGTAACGCTCTTTGAGGTTAAACAGCACAGCTGGCTCGTGGAGGAAGGTCAGCATGGCCATGTCCTCGATCTTGTCAAACTTCGGAGGATTCTGTTGCAGAACATCCGACTCTTTGACAGTCACAGTCTGGATGCAGAGAAACCAAAAGCAGGTTTTATCATACGGCATATTTATCCTGGTTCACTTGAATTATTCTACAAACAAGTTAACAAAAAGTGTTGTTTCTCCTCCTGTTATCACACATTACATACATACATTCCTCAATGTCCTAATTGGCTTAAATTTCATTCACACTTTGGTTCCTATTTTAACTCATATTCATACTCAAACAAGGACTCTTTAAATCACACATAGATATATTTTACACTTGCTCCAAAACATGCATTCAGCCTGACATTAATGCCTCTGAGGTGACCTGACTGGTACAGTCTGACAGAGACTGGTATCGATGATATCACTGCAGATTTCATTAGAGCTATTGGACTAATATTACAATCTAAACTAAATGTATGTATAAATGAACCCACCTTTCCACTCTGTGTCTCCACAGTGACCTTGCCTCCATCCTTATCGGAGATGGTTCCCTTCACAAACTCTTCCACCGGATCCGGGACAAAACATTCCTTCTTGATATCGAAGGGACGCGTGGAAGCCTCCATGCGCTCCTTCTCCGACTTCCTCAGGTAGGGTGCAGCTGCACCGAACACAGACATCTCTGCATCCCCCATGGCTGCACTGCCATTCACAGGTATTATTTAATCATTCTGGAAATGTGTCTAATCTAATCTTTATCCAAAAGAAGTTACTCGTCTATCAGACTTTAATTTTTGATGAAAATTGCTTTGAGAAAGGAATTTACCTGTGGGTTCAACCCAGATTACAGATGAGCTGAAACTTCAAAGTACAGATCAGAGAAAAACCTCAAAATCTTCCTTGTTCAGCTTTAAGAATACAATAACTCATCAACATTAGTAGAAACTCTTGTTTTGGCTTAATTAACAAAGGTGAATATATATATATATATATATATTTATTTTTTATTTATTTTTTTTACACCGATAAATCATCTTTGATTTGGTTCAAACTGGAAAAACTGGAAACTGGAAAAATACCATATTTAGAAAGATACCAAGATAAAATGAAACCGGTAGTTTAAACTTACAGAGGCCAGGTGAAGACAAAGCAGCTGCTAGACCTGCAGGGAAGGCAGGGATCAAATATATAACCCCTGATAACCTGCCTTACAAGGCCAAGGACACCATCCTGACCTGCTGACACACACACACACACACATCACCATCATCAGGTGCTCAACACATACCACACTGCTCTCTCTCTCCTATGCACAGACACACACACACAAAAACACACAAACGCACACTGTGGTTATCGGCATCATTTTCATCACTTATGGCAGAGCTCGTGCTGGCTCTGGCGATGCCTGGCCGCCCTCTGCTTTTTTGTCTCTGCCTCTCACATCCAAATAATGTGATTTTTCGGGAGCAGTGCCAGGAACTTTCTGCAGCATAACTCATCACCCAAGCATAGCATCTCTATCGCTAATTCTGCCACACTTTTCCCTGTCATCTCTTCTGTTGAATTCTTTTTCCATGTGAGGACTGGCGATGGACGGAAACCAGATTCCATGTGTGCACGCAGAAAGGACCAACAGGCAGGTATAAAACCTCAACTTATTCACAGAAATGCAATTTCTTCTTTTTTTATCATAATGCTGTGTGATTTTCTGTGGAAATGCGATAAATGTGAGCTAAACAGAAAGTAAATGTTCAGCTTTAAACGTTTTCCTTCATCTGTTGTCATGTTCTGCATGTACATTTAAACTGTTAAAATAAAGGTCTTAGCACATTTATCTCCAGCGTGGATGTTAGCTTTCACGGTTAAAGGTAATAATACAATACAATTTGCTCAGATTTACACAGAACTGTCTTTTATTATTCTTTTATTTATATTTGCTTGTATCGATTTACATCTGAAAATATTTGCATATTTGTATTAGTTGTCCTGTTTCCAGTTATTTGATTATTTAGTTTGCTAATGATTATATTATCTTTAAGTTGTTTTCAGTGTTTCCATGTTATTTGTAAAAAATGAGAGCCTGGCGTTGAAGCAGTAAACCTTTTCCTTGGAGTGACATACTTCCTGGAAGGTGAACTAATAAATGCACCTACAGGCCTTTTAGTGACATCTTACATTTTCAGCATTCAAACACAGCCAGGAGAGACTGTGTCATTATCATTCTTAGCTTCTTGTATACACTGGTTACCAGTTGAACATAGAAACTGCATTTCCCATTCTTAGTTCAAACCATCATGCCATTCAGCCATCATGCTGCCCACCCCCAGAATCAGCTCCCAGTCTGTCCCGCCTGCAGCCTCTGTTGGTTTTGCCACCGCTCATAATTATTAGTGTCTGTATCCTAGGGCTGGGCAATAAATAGATTTTATAGATTAATCAAATTTGCTGTTAATGAGGATTAACTTTTTTGAAAATTGAGATTTTCTCGAATGTGATTTTCCAACAAAATCTGCTTAAATGCCGTTGCCTGAAAAAGTAGTAGCACCACTTATTTTGACTGAAACAGAGGCACCACGCTGAGTGAGAAAAATCCTGCGGTCTACTAGCTCAAACCACAAGCAGCCCGCAAACCCCCGCTAAAAGACAAACCACCTTGGGGGAGTCATTTTCACACAACATCCCTTATGAAAAGATGTGTACCTGGTGGAAAGAAAACACGGATGTCCATTGCAAAAGACACGTTGCCCATTTATACGGTGGAAAAACCCGGATTCATTCAACTGCTGAAAATGTTGGACCCCAGGTATGCGCTTCTTAGCCGCAAATATTTTGCCGAAGTTGCCTTCCCTCACCTGTACAACTGTGTGCATGAAAGTTATATTTTCATTGTTTACAGCGGCAGGGCCAGCCAGCTTGTTTTACAAGTTTGTTTCACAACTTAAAATATCTGCACTTTGAATTTAGATCAACTGCCTGAACGGGTGATTGAAATAAAAGCATGTTTTCCTATAAAATCTAATATTTGTGATTTGTTCAAAAGAAAAAGACAGGAAGGTTTAAAAAAAAATCGATTAAATCGAAAATCTGATTCGGTTCTAAAAAATCGGAGATTTTATTTTTGGCCATATCGCCCAGCCCTACTGTATCCTGTATTATCAGCTCTCTAGCCCAACATATTCATTTTAAAACATTTTTTACTTTTCTCATCTCTTGTCTGTGAAGAACAACCTCTGTCTCCTCTTCTTCCTCATCTTCATTCATTTTTAATTCCCTGACAGCAAACCTTAACACTTGCATTTCTAGAAAATGTAGGTCCGCATAGTGTCATTATCAGAGGTTTATCAGTATCGTACACTGGGAGCACTGCGGGATGATTAATGTCAGTATTTTAAGGGCCCCATTGAATCTTTGTCATATCTCGTTTGATAGGCTGCTATTTTGGATTGAGTTGTGAGTCTTTCCAGTGGACATGTGAACAGGAAGTATGCTTGTTTACTGCTTACACCTGCCACATCTCATTGGACTGATTTGTGGATCCATGCTGGGTTCTTTGTTTCTGTAAAGTCCTCCCTCCCCATCTTTCATCTGCAGGAGTCAAGGTTTGTTTAGTAAATTAAATGAATCCCGACATTTCTACCTTGTTTAACTAACCAAATGAATTATTTTCTGATCTCTTACACACTCTTTACCTCAGCCTTTGTTCAGATGTGCTCAGAGTCATGCGAGCTATTTTGCTTCCTCATCACTCCTCCCTTCAGGGTTAGCTGAGATTGTTGGGTAATACCTTTAAATTAACACGTGCATCATTGTGACATGTCAATACAGTGCCAACATTTAAGCCTATTGTATCTAATCTCTAATCTTGTTGTTGGCATCTTTTAAGAAGCCACTACTGACGTTTCAGTGACAGTTCTATCATCATCGTCCCAGTGTGGCTTCTTAGGTCGATGAAATGCAGCTGGACTTCAAAGAAAGAGCAGTGAGTGATGGAAATTTCAATCAATCTGCAGACAGATTACACACACATCAGCTGTTCAGTAGCAGCTGGCCTCTGGCTGCCTCCTTCATCTCAGGATCCCAACCTCCTCAGCACCGACAGCAACACTCATTTCTTCAAGAAACTACTCTGACATCATTATATGTCTAACGTACAGTCTGTAGTCATAATGTGCTGAGAGCACCATCAGTTTGCATCTTGTTTACCTTGAAAACACATGACCATCAGAACGATGAAGCTTTAAAACGGGAACATTTTCATAGGTGATTTTAAGCTTTGGATGATCAAATAAGCCTATAAGCACTTCAGCACACTCCTGCACAGACCTGCAGGACATGTGGGAATTTATGTGGAAGTCTGTTCTGCTGGACGACCCTTAGTGTGTGTAATTAGCAGGCAGAGCCAACGGGGCAGGGAGGTTTGAACTGATCACACACCTGCGCACTGTCACAAGCTGGTGGCTCCAAACCCAGCGTTAAAGGCAGCAATAAACGTCCCAAATACAGCAAAATATAAGTGAAGCACACCCATTCTGATCACTACACACTTCCACAGGGTCGTTTTGTAACAGCGGTTCAGGGGGCTATTATTGCATCTTTTTTGTGGGATGTGAACGATAGGGGAAAGTTAAAACAGCACTTTTTTCTCTAGTCCTACATCACAGGCACAGAACTACCATTTTAACCATTATTATGTCTACAGTACAGAGACTGGGGCTAGACAGAAGCCCTGAATGAGCAGAAACATTCACAGAGGATTCACTGATTTTATGTAAAACACCAAACACAGTCTGTTAAAAGTATAACTGAACATTTTTTAATACCAGCTTTACTAATCTCTGGGTATGAGGTGGAAGTGGAGTCTCAGATGTAATGGCTGAAGACATATTTGTTTTTCCACATTAAGCATAAGACAGCACCAGCAAGATAAACGCAATCTGCACATTAATTTCTCCAAATGATTTATTCTAAGTGAAGGAAGTCCTGTTGGGCACGTCTGCACACCAGGGAATAACAAAATGACCTTCACACCAACTTAATGAGTGGTGCCACGCATAACACCCATCTTTGCAGTTTCTGCCTTTCAAGAGAGCAACATAGTGAACATTATTAACCCATCATTTGTCCACTTAAGCTCAGTAAGGTTAAAATCAATACTGATGACATGTTTAGGAATGATAGCAAAGGTTGGAATAGAAGCACTCCACCCATAAAAAGCTGCCCTCACTAATACTATCTCATTGTGTTGTTATTGAGCATGTGTGGACTTTATAAATACTTTGGGTGTGATGGGATATTAATAGCGCTTTAGTTTGATACCTCGCCTGACCTCGCTGCTTTCTGCGGCTCATTCAGACCACACCAGCTGTGGTGGAGCCTGTTTGCTGACCACATATCATATCAGTGGCATTTTCAGCTTCACAACAGCTGAGGAGATAAAAGCTCTTTTTACATGAACTGATTGGAGCCATGCACACCATGGAGGAAAAAATAACCACAACGAGGGCAGGACAGGATAAAGACCTCCATTTATGTTTTTCTCACTCCCTCATGTCAGACATTGAAAGTTCTATGATGCTGCTGGATATTTCACCGCTTTTGGTGGGAGTAAATGCTAGAATAGAATTTCATCCAGTTAAAACACATTGAGTGTTTAATTCATTTATTTTTTTGTTGTTAGTTTGATGGAAATGAACATATGGCACGAGCTCATCCATCCCTTCTTTTTAGTGCTTTGAATCCTTTTCAGCAGCAGGACAGGCAGCGCCAGCCAGGCAGGTAGGCAGGCAGCCGTTTGAAGACGATTCAAGCTAAAATAAGAACCTACTGACACAATATGCACATAAACAGGCTCCAAACACCAAAAGTTACAGGATATCTGCTTTGTTCATATTCAGAGTCTCTGATAGTCTGAAGTATTTTAACAGTAGCAGACTTGTTCACAACCAGCTCCATGACACCGGGGTTACTGGACGAGTTTGTCCAGGTAATCTGTACTGACTGCGCCTATCACACACCCCCATGGCTGTCTTGGTACATTACATTCAGAGCCAAGGCAGAGGCAGTTTACACCAAATGAGCTGGATGCAAAATAATTGGACACTGACACTTAGGTTGGATATGACAAATTTCCTCAGTTATATTGTGGGGAAATGAATGTCACCATTATCAAAGACTTGATATTTTTATATGAAGACTTGTTTCTGACAGGTTAAGATCAAGTTATTCATTACTGATCTGCAGGTCAGTTTTGATGAATTGGAATAAACTGTAATATCACAGTTCATCCACAGAGTAGCAGTGTTTCCACCCACTCTGATTTGAATTCTGGGCAGCGTTTCTCTTTTTATCGGGCGTCCTTCAGACATGAAGTGGAGAAACACACATCATATAAGCCATCACTGGTGACAAAACCGCAGGTGTTACAGGAATAAGAATAAGAAGAGCTTTATTGCCACTGTTCATGTGGTACACAAACAAGGAATGTTTCTTGATCTATGCTGTCACATATAACACAGTAACACACACAAAAAAGATTTGTTGTTGTTTGATTAATTGTTTTTATCCTTTGTAGCACTTTGAGATTTCACTGAAATGTAAAGTGCATTATAAATAAAATGTATTATTAAAGGTAGAATAGAATAAAAGATTAAAAAGGTTAAAAATAAATAAATTTACAGTTTAAAAAATACAAAAAATAAAAAAAATAGAAAAATGCTTCTCTACAACTCCTCAGGTTGCGCTGGAGAGACTTCCCAACCTTCCCAAGACATGTCAGTGAGAGCCCACCGACCCCAGCCCACCTTTTTACAGTCTGGAATTACAGATGTAGTAACTGCTCCCAGTGCAACTTCACCCACGAAGCCCACGGACTGGCAAGTCTTACAACATCGAGGGGCTTATTTCTCACAAAACTAAGAATGTGATTTATCTGATAAGGTGCCCGTGTGGTCTCGCATATGAGGAAAAATCCACCAGACCATTAAAAACGAGAATCAAACAGATTAATTATTAAAAGGTGGGGCATTTCTCACAAAGACATCTGTGAAGAACTAAAGTATATTTTTAAAACATTTATTATTGAGCAGAGCATAGTTACTTCATCTTGTGATCGATTGAGACTTTTAATTAGAGGAAGATATTCTTACCAGTTTTGACAAATGGACACTACATTTTCTGCAGTTGACAATTCCCAACAGCAAAGGGCATATTTGTTTGTATTTGTTATTTTTTCCCCAAGGAATATTGCCGATCTTGTCGTTCATCAATCAAAATGATTGATTGAGGCGGTCTGTTGCTGCCATGCTGCATTAAGGCTCTACTGGGCGCTCCCTGGAGGTCATTTTGGAGAAATTACTCATGTATTTATCAACAAACTATGCAACAACTACTTCTCATGAGGTTACGAAACTTTCCATAAGCTCCTTGCAGGTTTGGAAACAAACAGTAAAATATTTCAAACCAACATTTGCAAATAAAAACCATTAGTTCTTCTCAGCCGGAGCTCTTTCATCTGTGGTCCTGCAGGTTTTCCCTGCTTCAACGTGAAGCTTTATGATATGATGTTACTGCAGAGCCTGTAGATGTCAGCAGCTCTCCAAAAATGTTAGACGTCTGGGCCAGAGGCCGGTGTCGGATGAAATGAGCTGCTGGAGGAGGAAAGCTTTGCTGTGATTGGTGGGACAGATTTTGGTCAGCCTCCGGAGGTCAGAGGTCAGGGTGTGGTCATAAACCTCACACAGACAGCATGCAAATCAATGTGACACCAAAATTTAGTGGCAGTCGTCCTTTTATAAATACAAACTAAATATTACCAATGAAATTCAGGCACTTTGTGCATCACCCACTTCACCGCCGGAGGATGTCCGACCTGTCGGTGAACTGCTCATTTCCAGCATTAGACTCAGGTGTGTAAAAACAGGGCAACATCTAAAACTTGCAGGACTGAGCTTGCCTATCCCTGGTATAGAGACAAGCTCCACTTCACTCTGTTTGACCGGCGGGCTTGTGGCAGGGCTTTGCTGCGCTTCCACCTGTTCCACATGGTCTATATTTACCTGCCCGGATCTGTGTTCACACTCTGACTATGATGGTGTCGAAGCATTAGTCTCCACAATAAAGATGAACATTTATCAGTGAGCTCCAGCCATTTATGCTTTTTGCAAAATAAAAAGAAAAAAAAAAAAATCTAATTTTCTATTGACAGAAGAAATAAAAATAAAAGAATCATCTTTAGCCTAATCGTCTCTTCATTTCACATTACAGTCAAAGACGGTTCCTGGTTTCCTTCACTCCTTACATGTTTAAAAATCCTCTCAGATTCACACAGTAACTCACACGAATCACACATGACTCAATTATAAGAAAGGACAGTAAAAAACCAAACAGGCTCTATTTATACTGCGTGACATGTTCCCTCGGTTCCAGCAGGATGGGATTTCTAACATGCAGACGTTACATAACAGATGCAGCGATTAGCAGATTAAATGTGAGGAACTGAAAAGGGCATTTCACCGCTAGAAACTAAACATAAACAAGATATGCTAATTAGTGAGTGTTAGACAGGTGTCTTCTTCACAACCACAGAGGAGCTGCAGGATATTCTTTGACAAATAAAACAACGCGGTCCTCTTTCACCAAGACTGTTGCTATTGAGATCTTGTCTCTTTAAGCCAGCCCTTCCTTCATCTTGGCCCACAGTCTGAGGTAAAAATCGAAAATAATCACCCTAACAAAAAAAACTGTCAGTTTTCTATAGAAAAGCCTGCAAGTCACATGAGATTGATCATTTGTGCAAGAACAAATAGAATAGAATAGAATTTCGTCGTTGGGTTAGTTATCCCAACGTGATTTGAACGGACCCTCCTCCCACAGTGCCATAAAATCATAAAATATACAACTATAAATAGTTCCAAATAATAAAATCGTTCACATGCACACGTAAATAAAAAACATTATGTCCACACCAGCCTGCACAACAACCCCCCAACTGACACCTTTGGTTTATGTTTCCAGTTTGGGTGCAGGTGGGGGCTGGATAAAACCCGGGGCTATATTTCAGGTTACTAAATATTTCATGTTGTGATGCAAACAAGATCAATTAAAACTACATAAACGATGATTTCATGGAGACAGGTTGGTATAGGAAGAAGGGCATAACTGTGTGTGTGTGTGTGTGTGTGTGTGCCTCTTGGTGATTGACAGAAACAGACTGCAGCAGCAGCTGAATCTGAGACCAGATACAGTGCAAAGGTCACAGCTATTAATACGCATGAACCCTTTTTCAAACACACACATAACGTGTCACACTGCCTCTAATTGATGACTTTAACTGATGAAACGGCTCCTTTCTGCATCATTAGTCTCCGGTTTCTCAGCCTGCGACTCTTGTCCGGTTCCAGGTTCAGTTAGACAGCGCCGGCCGCTCGTGTCATTGGTTCCACCTTCAGTCGTCTCAGCAGGAGCAACGTGACACCCACAACCACACGGAGACACCTGACCGGGTCAGAACACACCATGTATTTTTATATGTGTGTGTCTTTGAGATGACGGTGTCCAGAGAAGAGCAGAGAGGCGACAGTTACTGTGGAAATAGAAGAGACCCCTGCAGCTGCAACGGCTGGCTGACTGAAGGAAGCTGCCTTTCTGATGAAAACAAGCAGGAAGAACCTGCAGAATCAGAGTTCCAGCTGCAGCTAGGAGCTGATGAAGCGCTGCAGCCTGCTGGACTGAAGAGTTGCTGGACTGGATTTCACAGCAGGCACATATTTGGAGGCTAGGGAATGCAAGAAAGCAGTTGTCCCTTCATTCAGGCGCTATGGAGCGCGGGGACGCAGAAACTCGTCTAACATCGGTGGATCTCGTGTGTTTGTGACGCCCGGCCAGCAGCTCCAGGCTTCTGCAGGACCAAAGGCTCTGAACAGGGTCTGGACTGCAGCAGAAGTTTTCCTGTTTGCCACTGGAGTCTGAGGATTCTGCAGAGGATTCCAGCTCCGTCACATGAGAGCTTCCTGCTACCCGAACAAAGCGCTGCATTCCCCTGGCTGCTCTCCAGTCCCAGAGGTTCAGATGTTTCTCACCACGGTGTTGGTGGTCCTGACGGACCTGGCCGCCGGGTTGCTGGGCAACAAGCTCTTCCGGCGACACTTCCACCTCCTGCTGTCAGCTGTGGTGATGTTCGGCCCCGCGCTGAGCCTCTGGGTGTCTCCGCACAGCATCTTTGCCAAGAGAAGCCACTTCCTCTACAGGTGAGATCCCTGCCTCCCTGCCTGGAGATTCAACTGTTTCAGCTGCACCTGGAACATTCACCATATGAGTCTGGATGCATTTCATGTTCAATCGTCTTCCTCATCGTTGTTAAAGTGTTGACCTCAAAAACCACAGTCACACATCCCTATTTTCTGACTGCTTCTCTGCATGGAATCACACACAAATCTAAACTCTTCTGTCTTCCTGAGAACAGGCTCTTTGTATCTGCAGGCGAGCAGCAGCTCTGTAAGGCTGAAGAAGTAAAGATAGTGAAGGTTTATTCCTACATCATCAGCACTGCATTAAAACCCGACAGATAATCTGAAGTGGAAACAATGTCATCTAAAATAACAGAAATGGGAGCTCAGAGAGATGAGGGAGCATATCAGCACATAAATAAGCCAGCGTTTGTGGTTACACGGCATGACGGCTGACTTAGGGACACCCAACGCTATTTACAAGTTTGGAAGAAACTTTCAGGGATGCTTTTGCTTATTTCAGCAAAACAATGCCAAACTGATTCAAACTAACCCGTCCAGACCTGAAACACACTGAAAACACTGGATGGGATCATGGAACGGAAAAGAGGAGTTTCCAAATTGTTGTGCAGCTGAAAAATCCAGAAAATGTGGGAAATGTTTGAGTTTTAAATTTCCAACCATGGGTTTAGTTTCCTCCATACAAAATACGTCTCCCATTAACTCAGAGCAGTAAACTCAGAGCAGTTCAGTCCGCCACCTCTGACCCGGAATAAGTGAGAGTGGACGGATGAATGAAATATATGAACCTAAACCTGATTGTTTAGGAATTCAGCTTCTAAATATTTTGCCCCACTCAGCATGAAGCCATTGCTGGATTCTCATAGACATAATATTCACATAAAGTTACTGCACAGCTTCGACGTTTTTCCACCTGGGAGGTTAAAATCCTACATTAGTAGCAGGAAGTCTGATCAGCTGTTCGCCTCTGCTCCAGGTTGTTCCTGCGCTCCGGTTGGGGCTGGACCTGCATCTTCGCCGGCTCCTTCGTCTTCCTCCTGAGCTTCTCCGTCCGCCGCTCCCTCTCTCTGTGCCTCCGCCACCTGTCCCGGCTGGCCGTGGCCGGCGCACTGTGGTTGGGGTTCTGCAGGCTGCTGGACCTGCTGGAGAACGCCACAGGAAGCTGCTACGAGCCCCTCCCCACCGGGCCGGAGGCCGCCGGCGGGCAGCCTCTGCTGGTGCTGCGGGAAGGCGAGAGCAAGGCCGGGTGTCTGAGAGGCGGGATGCTGTGGAGGGGCTACGAGGTCTCAGAAGACGTCTTCCTGCTCTGCCTGTGCTGCCTGCTGCTGGCCGAGGAGACGGCCGTGTTTGGCCCGTTTCTGAGCCTGGGCGGCGCCTCGGACGCTCCTCTGAGGATCCTCTTCCTGCTCTGTGTTCTCCTGCTCGGCCTCTGGATCTTCCTGCTGCTCTGCCTCTTAGCTTACTTCCCTCAGTTCCCCACGCAGCTCCTCGGCGGCGCTCTGGGCTGTCTGAGCTGGAGGGGCCTGTACCAGGGCTGGTACCGCCTGGGGCCCAGCTGGTACTGCCCCGGGAGGCCCGGCCAGGGACTCCTCCTCACTAAAAGCAGCCGTGAAGCAGAGTATGCACCGAACCACAATCACTACAGTTAACTGCAGAAGAGGTGTTTTTTTTTTTTTTACATTTAAGCAATAAAATCCTGAAGCTGCCTCTTTCCTATGATGTAAAACAGAAGCAGAGTCTCACAGAGAAACGTCTCCTCTGGCAGAAAATCACGACTTCTTCATCAAGTCATGTGGACTCTACTTTCATCTGGACTGAATCCATGATCAGTCGGTGTTTTTCCTACTGGCTGTTACTTTTATCTCTGCACAGACTTTAAAGCTAAAGTTTAAGCTGAAGGTCTGCAGAGCCGGGTTCTGTATGCATGAGCAAGGTTGTGTCATTAAAACTGAATGTGGTTCAGACCCGAGCAACACCATGTTTCATGAAAGATGCTTCATGTCCAACATGCTTATCCAGCAGACGCAGCATTAAAGCTCCAGGCCAAATAGTACACAGATGAAGTATCCTGAGGTGCTGCCATCATACGGACAGCAGCTTTTCATGGGTCCTGATGCAGCTGCAAAACTCTGCACTCAGCTGAAACTGGGACAAAGAACCAGTCCGACACAGAGCACGATCCCTGATGTTACAGTCCAGGTGAATTAGAAAACGTTCATTTACATCACAGATAGGAAAAGTTTTATATGATTTAGAGAAAATAACAACGGTGAAGTTAGCAGGGAAAAACAAAGCTGCTCGGTGCGTCTCCTCTTCGCAGATTTTATAGCAGAAAGTGTGACTGAACAGAAACGGTGCAACAGTTGAGCCAGATTTATGCATTTTGTTTTTCAGAGGATGTATCAGCAGAGATAAAAGTGCTGCAGCTCCTTGGTTTGATTAGGAGAATTCTAGCAGCTTAAAATAGCTGCTACTAAGACCAGACAACTGATCCGATCCACCTGAAGATGCATTAACTGTAATGAATTAAACCATATCATTACGACCAACAAAGCTTCTTATTCTGTTGGTTCTGCCAAAGACACATCCAGATGAGTTATAGATTAGTGCATGCTCTGCATGTCAACTGTTTAAATGAGAGAAAATACGGTCAAATATTTATAAACTGTGATTCATCAAAATAAAAAATATCTTAAAAGCCCAACATGAGTACCTCTCAGCTCTTCTCACTTCCTAAATCTGTTTTATTGATAAAAACATCTCCAGAAAGAAAATATACACAAAACGTCATTAGACGGCAGAAACCAAACGCTGCCTTCAAGTCTGACGTCAGATCAGCTGGAAACAGCCATAAATAACATGTGGGATGTTGCTTTTGGTAAACACTGCCCACTGCGCCCACATAAAGTTCATTTCGTCTAAAAGTGGCAGTCCTTCATTAAAACTGAACGAAACGATAAAGGCTGTTATCGACACAGCAACTGTGATAACATCCTGAACTCCCAGGAGATGCATGGCAAAAGACAAGAAAAGGCAAAGTTTTCCTTTTTTGATTCCAGAGGACTTGTGTTGGTCATTACATGGATACAAAACCACTGACAGACCCGTGGTTACTCCTCTGTGACACCGTTAACCGCCGTCAGACACCACATCCAGCCCTCAGGATTCTCTACATGGTACCTGCAGATTACTGACCAAATTCCTGTTTGGTACCAACATGGTAAACCACACGGTTAAAGGTGTCCATGTGGGGGGAGTTTTCAGCTCAAATTTCTTCAAAATTAAGTTTTAATGGCTCGGGGGAAAGAGAAAACTTAAAATAGACGGAGTTATCAGGAGAGGGAAGGTATGGGGGAATCGACAAAGTCCAGGGGCTCCCAGTGACAGTCCATCATGGCGTCGTAAAGCTCCTCACTGCGCTCCATGAAGTCTTTGTTCCACAGCTCCACGTCACACTCAGGGATGGGCTCTGCAACACCAAACACAGGTTAATCCTCAGCGCTACGCTGCAACTCGGTGGAATAACAGCGGTCGTGTCACCAGTTACCTTCTGCGTTATCCTCCTCTGCATCGGCCGGCTGCTCCTGGCTCTGCTGGACAAAGTCAGGAAAAGCTTCATTAACGATAAAATGATGTCTGATGAAAGTGAGAAATGTGATGGCAGAGCAAAGGCGTGTGTGCAAATAATTATATTTTTTATGATTTTTTTCATTTAAATTAATGTAAAAGTTTAGTTTCGGCTCATCCTGGGTGACCGTAGCTCATTTCCACACATGGCTTTAAGTCTTTCATGCAGGAGTGGACAGTACGGCAAATATCATATCACAATTATTTTGCTAGAAAACCACAATTTCGATTTTATCAGGATCATACATTTATGTTTGAGACTGATTCGCAAGTCTCTGGTCAGAGCAACAGAGTAATTTTTGTGTGTAAAACCGTCCTAAAAACTGTTAATTTAAGCCAAGGAGGCTTCCGACCAGATTTTAATTGAAGTAGGATTTAAACACACTAAAAGGCCCATTTATGCTTCTTTTGCGTGTAAATATGCACGTCCGTTTCACACGCCCTCATCATAGATAGACTGAACGTCGATGATCCTCATGCTTCCGTGCGTCTTATGTTGCTGTGGTCGGCCGCCACCAGGGGGCAATGCTGCGTTCATAGCTACCCCTGTGATCGTACGGCGGGTTAGACGATCTTAGCGGCGGTAATGCGTTGCTATAAAGTTGTTTCTTACCACCAGCACAGCCTCATTTCTACAGCTTTTGCCATTTCTACATTTTCTTCTAGTTTTTTTCCTTCCCGTTCTTCTTCTCTTCTTTCCTGAGTTGTTCCTGCTCCACACTGCCACCATGGTTTCCGGTGGTATTACTCCATCTTCTGCCTTGAGTGACGGATGTTTTGTCGGAGCATCAGCATAGAGCTGCAGCTTATAGAATTTGACCTAAATGATCCATACATCTCCTCATTCTGCAGATCGTCTGCAGCTTCTACTCGTTCAACGTCTCATATCGTCTCATCGCACAGCCCTGCTTTCAGGTAACATCTGTGAGATGATGTCAGCTAGGCTTTCCACCGATCGGACCAGCTTGATCGGATCGGCCGATATTTCACATATTTTGCATTTTTTCTGATCGGCCCTAAAATCTTCATCCACCGATCCGATCAATGACGTCATTGTGAAACTGCGCATGTTTCAGCTGCTTGTGACACTGTTTGCTCGCGATGCTGTGTGAATTAAATAGATTTTAAAAAAACTGTAGCGGACATGTAGCGTCATAAAAGCTGAGATGTTGCGGCGCGTTGCTCTGGCTGAACGGGCTGAACGCATAAA
>JBBBVT010000008.1:9128566-9142059 GCA_037177035.1 Craterocephalus eyresii
ACACACACACACACACACACACACTAACACACATACACACATATACTAACACACACATACACAGCGATATGAACACAAATGGCAGCACATAAATGCAAACATACAAAATCCAATTCATGTCAACACACACACACAAAATAAAAAAGTACAGCACTAACACACTCTGTCGTGCTCTCTGCCTGCAGTTATCAGATTCCCATGCATGAACTTTCTAACATATCTTATAGGTGGAAATAGTAATGTGCTGCAGCGCCTGAATGATGTGCGACTCCTCATGTCGGGGGATTACATTATACATTCATAGCTCAGCAATCCACCCCTGAGTGAAAACCCTTCAGGTTTTATGGCTTTCCAGTATGAAGGAGACAAAGTGAAATACAAAAAAATAAAAATGAAGAAAATCAGCTAAAGGAATTTCCAGACATGAGTGCTGGGTAAAGAAATCTATTAGGAGATTAAAATACTGTAGAAGCAATGAGCATATTTGTAAGAATATAATTTGTTGCAACCAGGAGCAATCAGATCATCCTGAACTCGGACTAGTTTGGATTATTTCAATTATTTCTGAGTCATTTGTGTCCCCCTACTCTGACACTATGATGATTCTGCTTATTGTAATGATCTAACCCACCGGTTCCCAAACTTTCTGAGCAAGAACCCCCCAAAGATGACACGTACCGGTGTTGGTGACCCTCCATCCCATGATGACAGTTATTAGTTATGTATCAGACGGGTCGTCCTGCAGGATCCTCTACATAAGCGGTCTGTCTTCATAAATAAGGAGGATTAATGTGGATTTATGCATTAATATATCAAAGAATTAAGGTTTTAAATTTAGATTTATCTCTTCATTAATGTTTAAATTTGACAACCATGATGAAAATCCCAAATTTATTTGATAAATACAGGTTTTTATATTTTTCACAATTATCTGGCGACCCCCTGAGGGTCCCTACCCACAGTTTGGGAACCACTGACCTAGCCAACATCAATCAGTGATTATATATATATATATATATGATTATGTGGAATTTCGTGGACTTAATTAAGTAATTGATTCCACATAAGTCCATCTTTCTGAATGAGCTTTTTTAACGATAAGGGAGTTGATCCCCTGGTTGTGACTGAACAAATTTTCAGTCTAATTAAAATGACGCAGTGCTACATAGAGGCAAACAATACTTTTTTCCATTTTTTAATTAATCTGGAGCATATTCACTCATGAAGTCCTGCTGAGCTTTAAATTAACAAATAGTCCCCCAGTGTTTCTCAGAAAGTGTGATGGGCTGATTTTCAGCTTGATTAAATGTTGAAAGGATGTACTTGACTTACCCATAAGTTTTTGTTTAATCTGACTGTGATATCAACATTACCTCAGCAGCATCATCTCAATTAGCCTCATACTGATGTATTGATGGGGGATCAGCATTGCTTTATAGTTAGAGGTATGGTGGAAAGTCTGAAATTCATTCAACGTCAATTAAATTCTTTCCATTTGGTCATAATGTCATACATCAACACAAATTTAAGATTAAATCTATCAGTGAGTGGTGCTTATCCTTAGCCAGTTTACATCCATGAATATGACTTCCTTCAGAGTAGGTTCTCCCTGAGTTGCCATGGCGATCTAACCAGGGTAAAAGAAACCCTCCTTAACAACAAGGATATAAGGATTGCTTGATGCTTCACCCTTCCTTAATTACAGAAAAAAGATGTGAACATAGGAAGGAAATGATTATTACTTTTGATATTGTTTACCTTTGCTGAAAAAATGTTTGAGTAGAAGTGAATGTACTTCTGTGTCATCAAAAAGTGCTTCAAGTGCTGTAAAGCCTTAAACAGGGGTTTACTTGTATCTCCTTGACAGTCTAAGCTCAAAGTGGACAAAGATCTGCAATGTGATGGAGTGAAACTAAGAGTTAAAAAGATGGAGACTATCCAGGTCGACTTTTCACCCAATGTTTCTTAGTTTTAATTGTTGCTGTTGCTTCTTCCTTACTACGAAATCAGATGTTTCTGGCCCCTAAACATAGGATCATTTCCATTCATCCAGCATGCAACACACTTACAGTATCATCTCTGAAGGCTTTGCAAAGCTCCATCTCTGTTCGCTGAATTCCCAAAATCTGCATGATGACAGGGACTCAAACAGATATCTCAGTGCCACCATGAATATTGATTAAGGATAAGGATAAAATAATATATGATGATGCTTGGTGATTTCAAATAGAAAAAAGGGAAGTAAAAGTTAAAATCAGTGTTTTTGCTTGTTGATGTAATATTTATATATGAACCCCATTCAGTGCAAGTGTACTAAAAACAATCATGTTGCTTTTAAGTTGTGGGACTCCCTTTCCCTTTCATAATGATGGTATTGATGCTCCCTTCTTGGATCAGTTTCTATCAGCATTTTCTGTCTTGAACAGAAGTTTAAATTATTATTTTACTCCTTTAGGAGATACTTTTGATCACCAGGAACTTGAAAATGAGGAAAATGTGCACACTCTAATCTATGCAACATAAAAATGTAAACAAGCTTCAGTGTTTAGTTAGGCACAGCACATAGTTAATGTGCAGCACCTGTGCGGGTAATCAGTCCTGCCGAGCATCGTGGGAGGTGAAGTCCTGGCCAAAATCACCAGGAACATCAGTGGGATCAAGTTTCTTACAATGGGCTACTTTGGCATGTGGGTGTGAGGATACCTGCGACTTGGATCACCAACTGTACAATGGTTGATGGCGCATGTACCACCAGCAGCCAGAAACTCAGTCAGTCACTGCTTTTAGACATGGAAACAAACTACTCGGTATTAAATGTGGTATAATTTAAATTCTTGGACAAGTTGTAGGCAGGTTACACAAAATATTTGCAACTGGTTAATTAAAACTATTCAGAGGTAACGGAGACGGAAGTGGTTTAATCCGAGCATCTGTCATCACCTTTCCAAAGCGAATAACAGAGATATTCCTTCTTAAGAAATTACTTTCAGCTCTGCAAAGATCTGAGATATTTTATAGACCCATGAAAGTCCACTTTTAGGGAGCAGAGCACACAGTGAAAGCATGACTCCAAACCTATTTTAAATCTCAGGTCGTGTTTGGAGCTCGGAGAATCACATGGCTGGACAACATGAAGCTACCTGAAAAAACAGTAACTCTCGTTCTGTCCTCTGAATGGATCTCAAATCTTTTCCCAAAACTTGTGGTGAGGGGAGTCAGGTTTCTTACGACAGCACATTTCACATACAAGACAGCTCAAAGGGCTTTACATAAAACATCCAAAGTATTACAGTGGGGTGCAAAGGAATCTATGAGAATTAAAAGAAACTACAAATACGGTAATTAAGAAATGACAGAAACAGAGCAAGCAGCCTTCAGATGAATAAATTATTAATGAAAAGCATCACTTTTTTTTATAAATAAAATGTTTGAATTCCACAGACATCTGCAGTGATACTTTTCTTTATTTTTAATCTTATTTGACTTTTACTTTTATTCATTTTGGTCTATAAAATATGTTTTAATATTTCCATAATATAAATTTTCTGTAGAAATATAAAGTTATTTTCTTGTCCTGTTTATCTATGAGGCAAACTTGGCCATAACAATGTATAGATATACAGTAAATATAAAATATAAGATGTAAGTGTATACATTCTTTTTATTCAATTTCTTCTTTTATATTTATTTATATGTATATTTATTTGTCTTCAGTTTACTTTTTATTTCTGTCTTATTGTCCCTTAAGCCAAGAGCTGCTGAAGAAAAATTCATATGCTACATAATGACAATAAATGATAAATATCTCGGATTGGATAATCGTCGTCACCATCACCTGGTGTCAACGTCATGGTGTGACACGTGGCGTCAACACAACTGTCTGTCGTGGGAACCACCGTCCCTGGCACATCATCCTAACATGTATGTCTTGCAGTGTTGTCCCACTAATTTCATGTTTTTCTGTGACACCAGGCCCGTTTCTTAAAGACAGAATGCTGTCACTGGCCGTACATGACAAAAAATATGGGCCTTGACATGGGGATAATGATTTACATTTTCAAACTTCACATCCATTCTGAAATAAAAACAGGAAGGAAGAGGAAAAACAAAGGTTTTCTTTAGGCAAATATTAAAGAAGAAACCGTCTAAGAGTCTAGATGCAGGACAAATTCTAGCATTTTGCTAACTTCATAAAACTAATATATTCGCTGCCTTTATTCTTTATCTGCCTTACACACACGGGTGCATTCACACACACACACACACAAACGCTCTGATCTCTCTCATATTCGATGAATGCCAAGTCCACTGAATTCATTTGCACATTTTTAGCTGAGGGTTGATGCATCATTCAAGCGTATTTTTCCCTGCAGTCACTATTTTACACCCAATCTCATCATTATTTCATATCGGTCTATTTATTATGCTACTGTACAGCACACACACACTCAGAGCGACACACATATTGCAGAATAATTTAGTAAATATCAAAGCTTCAATCAAGGCTGTTCATATACAATTTTAAGGTTTAATGTCGTAAAAACTGGTCCATCATCAGTGCATTTGTATAAATTGGATAGTTTGAACATCAAAAAATGTTCACTCTTAATTAGAATGAATTAGTTAGGTGATTCAAAATGTTATGTTATATTAATGCAGAATTCATATGAATTAATATGTGTGCAACCATAATCAAATCACTATTAATTTTTTGTGTTGTCCATTTTTATCAAGTTTGTAGATTTAAAATGGACACGTGCACGTCACTCCTGTCATTCTTCATGTTTTTATGTGTTGCAACCTGAAAATAAATTCATTTTGGGTGGACTTTATGTAAATTAGTTTTTTTAAACACAGCTTTACAAACTGAGCATCAGACTAGGAAATAAAGGATTTTAAAAGTGGCTTTGAACATAGCATGTTTGTCAGAGGTCAAAGGGCAAAAAGCAGATTGGTTTGATAACTCCAATAACTCCTGGTTACAGCTGAGCAATGCAGATCACACAACTTCTGCCACTGCTGTCATCCAAGGACAGGAAGTATCAGATCACACAGGCTCTCCAAAACTGGACAGCAGAAGATCAGAAAAATGGAAAAATGAAAAATGTGATGAATCTGGGTTTCAGCCCCAGCTTTCTGAGGGAAGGCTCAGAATCTGGGATGTCCATCCCTTCATGACGGCTGCACTGATCCTCTGACGGCTCCTTCCAGTGGGACAATAATGCACCATGTCACAGAGCTCAGATCATCTCAGACTGGTTTCCTGATGTGTTCGCTGTACTCCAATGCTCTTCACAGTCACAGGGGAGTCTCATCATTCATGACGAATCTGAAGCAACTGTGTGATGCCATCATGTCAATATGAACCAAAATCTGTGAGGGATGTTTCCAACAGGCATTTCTGGATGTAAAAGAAAGTCCAACCAGGAAGCGGCCGGTTAGTATGAGAGGGAAGGAAAGATGCTTACTTCAAACTGGCATATCTTTCTGAAAAATAAAGTTAGTACTCTCCAAAATGAAACTCAGGACTGTAGTGGGCTTGCAGTGGAAAAAAGAAACATTGCTGTTAGTAAGCATATTTTCTAACATGTCAGTCTCGATGTATTCGTTACCTCTTTTTACATTGGTAGAAAATGTGCAGTTAAATTCTCTCCAGCGACTTTTCATTGCCATGTTCTTGTGTTGAATCATATTTCTGGGAGATGGGATGAGTGCGAAGTCAATCACAAAGTGACACTCCTTGAAATTCCGCTCTTGGTAACACAGCTCACAGTTTTCAATGTAAATCTTATCATGTCCAGACTGTCATTTTCTGTTTCCATCAAAGCCCAAATGGCTGAGAGGGAAATCTGTGTGACAGGAAATGAGTTGCAGTTTGCAGTGAAGTGAAGACTAACATGTTTCCAGCTCTTACATTTGCTTCTGCAAAGTCACTTTGAAGCTCAGCCAAGGCTAACATTTAAGAATGCTTTCTCTCATGGCACCGGTACAGCTGGGTCCTCATGTTACCCAGTGTACTAACAGATTCCAGACAAGCATTATGTAATATATGCATTCAGCACATATTTAGATGGAGATTTTCCTGATTTACGAGGGAGAGCCAGTCACACTTAAACAAAAGTTTATATTTAAGACTCAAAAAACGAGCGTCGTATCGTTTATGGCTTCCTCCCTGTACTTTAACATTCACACAGGTTGAGTTACAGATGCCTTTTAACTTACTGCTGATGCTGAGAGAAATCTTAAACTTTCAGCATATGATTTTTGTTACGTTAACATTGCAATAACATTTCCTGTTTTCAATTTTTTTTTTCTTCTAAGTGTTAAAAAAGGATGAAAACAGAATGACGGGGGAAAGTCCAGCGTTTGGTTTTAATCTAGAAGTGAAAAACAAACAGTATACCTATGTTTTCTACTGTATGTTTAAAGTTAATAGTTTAGTTTTTTGTTTAAAAGCAGCACCACTGAACTTTGATACCTTTTTTAATGAAGACTAACTTTGCATTTATCTTGCATCCGATCTTCTCTCTGAGCTCTTTCCAGCCTGAAAAAAACTGTTTGGTGTCGACTCTTGTCTTATCTCGTGCTCTGTTGCTGAGGTTGCATTGACATCAGCCTTTTTGATTTAAATCCTGGTCCATTTGTTTGGAAAGTCTGCTTCATCTGGCGAATTATAGATGCACAAATCAATATCTGATTCAAATCAAGCAAGCAGACTTAGTCCGGGCAAGAAACGCAGCTCTCAGTAGACTAAATACAGAAAGTGGACAGCAAAACGAAGTGGATTGTGTGTTGAGTGCACCGTATCATGGGTAAACACAACCGAAACAATGTCCACATCATTATTCATCCCCTTCCATTATAGAAAAAAGACAAAATTGTTAATAGTAATTCAAATAACTGGAGACTGAAAAAAATTTATAATGAAGATAAATTTGCTAAATTATAATTTAATGTCTTATTAAACATAATTTTATAAGACAATGTTTTTTTATTTAGCCGAGTTGAAAAATAATGATAATAAAAAAACAAACAATGTGGATCAATCCTGGATCAGTGAGAGCAGAAAACCTGTGGACAGGTGTGGAAGTCTGATGGAGACTTACAGAAAACAGCTGATTGCAGTGATGGATTGTTCAGCTACATATCAGCTGATGAGGGATTGAATGGATATTATTTTCTGGATATCAAAACTATTTCTATTGAACCACAATTCGAAGACGATATCATGATTTTCATAAAATTTTCATATATTTTGACTTTAGCCAGTTTCAGCTCATTTCAGTGGCGGATGATTTTTTTTAATGGAGGGTATGAATAATGTTGCAGACGTGTGTACGTGTGAGACAACAAGCAGCAGAAAATGGCTCATAGGTCTGATGTTAATGAATTTGAGAGAAGTTTTAATAGAAATATGTTGTGGCTTTAGCATGGGTGAACGACCCATTATGAATTTCCATCTCTGAGACAAAATTAACTTCATCTTGAATCTTGAGCTTCATATTTAACTGTTATTTACTAGAAACCAAAGTCATCAACCATGAATGCAGCAGACACACTTGGTCTCCAGTAATCCGTCTGATCTGTTGACACCAAAGACATGTTGTTTGTCTGGACATGAAGGGAGGTGCAGAGACCTGAGTAGGAGGCAGCAGGAGTCCATCGCAGTGAAACTATTCAAGTCTGTAGCCAACTGTGTGAATCCAGGCCGCTCGCTGGTGCTTCTACGGAGGAAACCAATGAAAACTTGCTCCCTGTTTACATGAATCGCCTCCTCTTCCACTGAAACAATTAAACATGCAACAAGTATCTGGCTTTGTTATTAATTTCCTGGTAAACCATCTCAATGCTCGTTCTAAACTCCTGCCCTTCACGAGTCGTTCCGAGCAAATAAGGGACGAATTCATAGATTACGGATATCGTCTGTGCAGCTCTTCAAAACCTGCGTGGAAAGGCCGTCCATTTATCTTACAGTCTTGCTCAGGAGACACTTTGTTATCCGTAGGTCTGCAGGCGGTGCACAACAGCCCACCTCGTGGTGAAATGATTTTGTTTCCCCCCCTGTGTAAGTGCAGCTCCTCAGACTGAGGGTGCTGCAGGGCAATGCTGGCTGCAGGAATGTGCAGAACGGAGGTCAGTGCAAGACCAAAATGAGTCAGAAGCACAGAGGTTCAAACTTGGAAACTTTTGCAGTGTGGCTTTGAAGCAGGGGTGCACAACTCGGTTCATCGAGGGCCAGAATCCTGCAGGCTTTCATCGTGTCTCTGATCCAACACACCTGACTGCAATTAATGTGTAATTATGCAGAACTTTAAAAGCTGTTACATTTTAATTTGAGTCAGGTGTGTCTAAGCAGGAAACACTGAAATCCTGCAGGAAAGAGGCCCATGAGCACCGCGATGGCAAAAAAGCCACTCCAAAACCTAGTTTAAAAAATTTAAACAACGTATTTTTGCTTGAAATAAGAAATAAATCTGCCAGTTGAACAAGTGAAAATTATCTTGCTAAGAATATATCCAAGCCTCACAAGATCTTGAAATAATCTGGAAAAACGTGTTCTTCACTATATTTTACTTGTGTTGTGAAGTTTAGTGTCTCATTATAAGTTTGTGGTGCTCGGAAAGTCGTATTTCCCCCTTATGTCTGAAAACAAGTTCCTGTATCTCACTGAATCTTGCTCTTTAGCTGATTTTATCTTACATTAAGCATGATGAGATATTTTGACTGGAAGTTAAAAACAATTCTCTTGGTAAGATTTGGAGCATTTGCAATGCGACAGATATTTCTGCTCTGAAGTTTAAAAGTTTAAACTTTTCCATTAAAAGTGTGCATTGCTAACAACAAGACGGGGTTGCAGGTACTCGCCCTGCAGCAGGAGGGTCTGCATCTGTACCATCTGAGGTGCCATCAGTCACATCCATGAGGTTGAAAAACTGAATCTGGCTCGTTGGTGGAATTTTGAGTTGTTTTTAACACACAAAATATTTTTCATCATATCATGTTAAGTATAATATTTTTTGCAGATTTAAGAACACGTTTTAGCTACTGCAAGTGGTGGCTAATTCCTACAGTTAATTAAAAGAATTTCAGAATTTAATTCAATTCAGTTTAATAATCTCCCCAATGAATACCTATTTTTTAGGGATGTAATGATTCACTCAAGCCAGGATTCGGTTCGATTCTCGATTTAAAGTTCTTGTTAAGTTTAAGTTAATTTTAGTTAATTTATGGCAAGATGAATTCTCTTTTTCTTATATTTGCTTTTTTTCTCCCCTATTTAAAACTGTGACCTTCTACTGCCTGTTGTACAAAACTTAACACTGAACAAATAATTATTATAGATATGGAAATTATCATAAATCTTTTTATGAACAAAAGAAGATTTATTTGTTTTGAACGTCATCTGCATTGATGCAATGCACACAAAATGATTTTCGTTTTTACTACATCGATTGCCATTTAAACCAGTTTGAATCGATTTTAAATCGATCTTCGATGCATCATTACATCCCTACTATTTTTGCAATATAAATAAGAAATAATGATAAACAGATCAAATTATTATAAAATATTTATAGTTATGGATAGGAATGACTTGTATCAGGTCTTATTGGAATTTGAAAAAACCTCCGACTGAAGTCATCCCTTGTCCGACCCAGTGTTGGGTTGCAATGATAAATGGCAGAGGAGACAAACTCAAACCCCAAATGCCAAAATGTAAAACTTGGAAAAAGTTATGGGTCAACATTGCTATTTGTTAAAATAAAATGTCCTTCAGATAAAACAACGAACCTTTTCATGTGGACTCAAACATGTTTTTAGTTAAACCTGAATAACGAACAGGAAAAGCTAAATACTGTGCAACAGATAACTTAATGCACATGCACAATCATTTTCTAATAAAAACACATATTAATGGCACTCATAGCTGAAATGGAATTTAAAGAGAAATTGTATGCCTCTCTGCTTTTGAACCTTTTCATTTAAATTTCAACAATAACCTTTTTTCACGGGCTAATAATAAATCTGAAAATAAGATAAACAATAAATGAATAACAGCATCCCTGAGTGAATGTGCCACCATTGGTTCCTGGAGCAGCAGGAAAATGTTAATTAGTGCTCAGTTTACTCTGATGTGCCCAACCAGACGCCTGCATTTAACCTGGGATGCAGCTCAGTAATATCTGGGCTCAGCCAAAACAGCAGCAAAGCATGCTGGGATTTGGGGTATCAGCAGCAGATGTGCTGTATGATGCTGCTGGGCCAGTTCTAGTCATCATGTGGTATCGCCTTGCGAGCCAAATATAAATATTCTGAGGGCCAAATTTGGCCCACGGGCCAGGGTTTGATACCTGTGGTATATATTGTTTTTACATTATGCAATATTCTTACCACAAACATTACCATAACAGAGCCAGCCTACTTTTTTTTATTAAATCACAAACTGATGACTGCAAATAGAGCTGTCCTCCAAACCAAAACCAAAGTTTAAAAAAATCCCCTCAGGGAACTGGTTTGACTGGTTTGGTTCATTTTACAGCCTACTGTATGGTTTGAACTTGCCTCAAAGTCCCATAAATCACTGGTTTGTTTCTGTTTGCTTCCTTTTTCCAGGTGAGTTGCCACCTAGATGATATTTTATAATTATGCATTGTGTCAGTAATGAGTTCAGTCTGAGTCGTGTTTAGCTGCTTTAAATGAATCCCTCTGTGCATTGTGTGCTTCAGCTTTCCAGCCGGATGTCATCTGAGAGTATTTTAGCTGTCATGGATGATGCAGAGACAGTTCTAAAAAGACAGTCTGAAAGAAACGTTCAGTGTCAGAGGAAGTAGACGAGTATTGACAAGCATCTGACGGGAGAGCACAGAAACAACACAACTACACAAACAGAGGATTTAGTCTCGGCTTTGTTAGCGTAGTTTCATCTTTGCATTTGAGCAGAGGACCGTCTCAGGGTGTGAGGACACCACCTGGAATAATACCTGTGGAAAAATTCCTCCACAGAACTGGTTTAAGTGTTTCAGATTTATTAGGACAGACGGCATTGCTTTTAAGTTTAAGTTTCTTTCTCTGACTTGGCTGCTTAATCCGCTGCTTAACAGTCTTTTCTGTGTGTCACATGACCTACAGCTTCCAAATCTGGCATCTTATTTTGGCCCAGATGATTGTTGCTGTAAGGTTTGAGACCAAGTTTTAGCCATTACATCATAAGCAAGACGCTTAAAGCACCAATTACAGTAGACATCCTCACATAGGTGTCCTCTGAGCGCCGATATGTGTTTGTAGAAGAGGAAACCCAAACCGCTGGCCGATTCTATGATGAAGAGAGAGAAATGGGGACTTTGGGTTAAAAAAGGAGAGAAGAGAAAGAGATGGGGTAGTGTTGCTGACAGCATGTCAGTTTGCATTGACAACACTGCAGCAATGAGGTCTGCTCCATTATGACAGGGTTGGCCAATAGAAACACACACACACACACAATGAGAGAGAGTTTCATACAATGAGAAGAAGAACCATAAAACAGAAACGTAGTTCTGAGGCTGTTGCTAGTTGTTATGTGCCAGCGGTGAGACGAAGGACTGAATGCAGCACTGAAATGTTCGGAAACAGGATCAAAAAGAAAACCTTTCAGTTAAAAACATTCAGATAAAATCTTCTGTGGGTGCATCAAGAAATAAATGCCTTTTTAAAATGTTTTCCTTAGGAAAATGAAGCCCTTGAGATTAAATTTCTCTTTTACATGAATGTCAAAGAAAGGCATCTGCTCTGTGAACAAACAGCACACAGCAGTATAAATAGGAGCTACAGCGTACATACAGGAAGTTCATACAGTATGGATTAAAGATGTTAGCATCAGTCATTATGGGCCAAACCAGGGTAACAACAGTCAGACATTAAATTTGCATCCAGATGTTTCTGCCTCCAAACTGGAAACGGTGTCTTTGAGCGTGTTCAGTGAAACGGGCGTCCTCAGATTCAGCTGTTTCTGCAGAGATGATTATAAGGAACACGTCGTGAGAGCGAGGAGCTGTCTCTTTTTAAGGAGTGCAGTTCGGGAGACATAAGCAGACCAAGTTATTAACTCTTTTCAGCAGAACTCGAAGGAATCCACAAAGCGAAGCTACGAGATGAAAAAGGAAGAAAAACTTTCATGTAAACTGAATTACAGCAGATGGGATTTAAGTGACAAGCACAGCTCTGACACAAAGAATAGAAATAACACAAACAACCCCAGAAACCATCACAGTGGCCACGTTTACGTGAGTTTTAATTCCTCCTTAGTCTATCATGTAAACCTTCATTCAGAATTGATATTTCCATGTAAACCCGAAGGAGAAGATTTTAATTCTGAATTATTTTATTTGGAATTATTAATCCCGAATTACAAAACATCATGTAACTCTAAATATTACGTTTTACTCGGTGATGATCATGTTGATGTGAAAAACCTTTGTTGTCCTGTATATCAATCCATCCATACATACATAGATAAATATTGTACACACTTTTTCCAGTGCAGGGAACAGACCAATATTTTACAAATGTGGTAAAATGAACCAATATTTTTTGTGTAATTAGTGATTATTACTGTGTGATATGTCAAACTTATCGTAGTGCATTATCGTATCATTATTTAACCACTGGAGCAGAAAGCATGTATCAGATTGTGTACGACAAGGGTTGGATCAAAGTTTTTACCACAGTGATGGAAAAGTATATAAAATATGATACATTAAAGGCATGAAAGGGTAAAATGAAAGATGGCACATGAGATGCAGAGAGGATGAAGCCTGTGATTGGTCCAGAACTGTGACTGGGAGGGACTCCTGCTGTCTGTTCAATCAAGATCATTTTCAAAGCATAAAATGTCAGAAATCCTTTTTGGAATAATAAACTCTGTTCAGACCGCAGCTCACTTTATTTCTCCGTGTGTGACTCGTACCAGATATTTACACGATAGTCTGAATGACATCAGTCTGATTTTTAGAAATCTGACTTTCATAACCGGCCAGAAGTCATGCAGGTGGAAGCGGACCTGGCGATATGATCACGGTGGATAGCTGCAGAAACAGCAGCCAGAGGACCATTATTAGCATTTATGCTAAATTTTTCTCAGTTTTCTGCTTTCATTCATCAGTTGTGAATCATTTTGTTGGTTCTGGGTGTGAAAGTTCTTCCAAAATAAACACATCCGAAGTGTCCATCCGTGAAGCAGGGACGGTCCGATCCGATCCACCGGGTTGGCACAGAGTCCGATCCAGGCCAAAAATTACTGGATTTTTATTAGAAGCTGTCTGATCCGAACCATCTCACAGATCCTCACCATCTCTCTGCACCTTTTCTGTTTCCACACTGGGATTGCTTCCATTTAATATAAATATTTGCACTTTTATTTTAGTTTAAACCAGTGGCGGGTTTAGGAAGTTTGGGGCCCTAGGCGAAGGCAGACATGGGGCCCTTTGTTGGACAACACTCATTGAGATGATTTACCT
>JBBBVT010000008.1:9351648-9361832 GCA_037177035.1 Craterocephalus eyresii
GAGTCATTATAATTAATTATAAGTTGCAGAATAATGTTATATAACTGTTGCTATAGTGCATCATAAAACATTATGTTGGTTTATAATTGTATTTATGAGGCATTATAAATGCATTATAATGTATTATAATGTGGGCTTCACACATAAAGCGTTACCAAACAGTTTTTCTGCAGAGCCGAGCGTCTCGCTGCTGGTTAAGCTGCGATTCAGTCACTGGCTCAGACTGGGGGAAATAAAACTGGAACAAATGCATCAGAGATTGTCAGTCAGGTAAGGCCTGCAGCAAACCACGTGCACGTCTCCCACCTGTGGCGCCGCGGCTCTCTGAGACCTCAACAGTCATTTCCTGAGCGGCGTCCAGGTCGTCCTCCGCTGCATCGATGTCCAGCATCTCCTTCAGCCGCTCCGTCATCTCCGACAAGCCCTCGTCGCTGAACTGGTAGTCGCACACACACAGCGGTCCGCTCACTTTCGCCGGACAGAAGATCCGACGAGGGAGGCAGAGTTTCTCTGAAACACGCGGAGATGAGCAACAGCATCGGTTAGTGCACGTTAAAGGAAACTCAACAGGATGGATTTAAAACCTTGTTGTTTCATGTTACTGTGGTTCTCAGTCAAACAGGGAACAGGAGCCACGGAAAACGGAATAACTCTTATTATAGTTGCTTAAATCATTTCCACAGGTGATCTAATTACAGGTGCAGTCGTGCCAAATAGTTTAATCTCTGATTAAACTAAAAGCTCAGAAAGAAAAAAGAAATAAAGAAAGCAGCCAGAGTGTGGAACATAGCCCGAGCAGCTGGGATCACGTCTCTGGTAGCTGGTTGTCCTTAAAAATGTGTGCACGGGTCTCTGGCAGCTGCAGTTACCACCGGATGCTACGTTACTGCAGTCAGACTACAGACGCAGGGCTGGAACCAGTTTTCATATCTCTGTCATTTCTTCTTTAATCGTGATATACGATATAAATCTCCAAATGATTTTTTTTGGTCAAGTGGACAAAAACATGGTTAAAATCATGGCCTTAAGCGCTAAATGCACTTTTATTAAGGATCAGAAGCACATGTGCATTAAAATAAATGACTGGAATTAAAATATATGTGAATTAAAATAATGAAAAATACTTTCAGTGACCATAACAGAGATGCAGTTGTGCAAAATGCTAAAACAGACTTTTAACTCAAAACAAGCCGACTCCATACAAACGATATTCCTTCATTCTAGATCTCAAGTCTGAATGTGTCTGAAAATCTGGATATGTTGTTCAGCTCTAACCGACAGCGATAAAGAAAAAGCTTTCCTAATAAGAAGTGATTTAATCAAAGTTGCAGCAAATCTCAGCACATTAATCAGTTCTACTTGTTTCAGAACCAAAGGAGTAAAGTTGAGTTAATAACAGTTTTTTTCTCCTGAACCTGGTTCAGCGTTTCACAACGTGTGACGGCACCATCATCACATGTTGTTATCCCGTTTCAGCTCCTCCTCTGCCCGCCGGGCCAGGACGCCACCCGGGTCGTGCGCCGTTGCTTTTCTGTTCTGGTTCAGGTTCAGGGTCAGGTTTGGTCGGGTTGTTCATTCACATCCATGCATGCTTTACACCACCGACACACACGTTTTGTTTTTGTTTCCATTAATAAGTCATGGTTTTTCTCTGAGCCAGGCCGTAACAGTGAGGACACACACACTCATTCACAGTGAGTGTGACGTAAAAGGCTGTTTTAGTTTGCATGAAAACAGCTTCATGTGTGAGAGTTAATGATTAAACCAGTGTAACCAGTGTACATGATGGATATCCCATTATGAGACGAGTGTGAACTAGAAAACACTGCTGGCAGTATTTCCTGCAGCACATCACAGCAATCCCACCTACAGGTAGGAAGTGTTCCCACTCATTTTCTACTATTACAGCCAATAACAAGCTGGAGAAAATAAAGTTTTCATCTTTTTCTACCTTCTTGTGTCTCAGTTTGTTGTATTAATTCAGACGTTATCACTCGGCAATATTTTGGCTTTTTCTCAACATGTAAAAGCAGGAAAACAACATGAGTTAAGCGTTTCTGTGAAATAAAAGCTGCTTCACATCATCCACTGGAGGGCCTGCAGGCGTATATATTAAAAAACTTTCTCATACATTAAGCTGCCACACGTTTGCTTCATCATGTACACAGTCCTGTCCCTCTTTCTCTGAAATCATGAACCCAGCTCCTGCGCCGTGATTGGCTGATGCTGAACCCGCCCACGACCCTGACCTCAGCTAATCTGCAGCCGCAGGTCGACGCCTGGATGAGCAAACTGCAGCTCACCTGTCCGCTGTTTGTCCCCGCTGCTGCCCTCGCTCTCCGCCACTCGTGTCCGCAGCTCCTCCAGCAACATCTGAACCCTTGTGGTCACCGTGGAAACCGCATCCCTCTTCAGCAGCTGTCCACACAGAAAGTTTAGACGGCATGGTGATGAATTCTGCTGCTCTGGACCGCTGCAGTAAAAACTTACCTTCTCTGCCAGTTTGGCCTTGGGCTTGTAGTTCTGCAGGAAAGCTTTGCAGTGGACGGCTCCGCAGACCGACACGCTGCCTCCACACGGCTGCAGCACATCCGCTAACCTCTGCTCGTCCTGCACACGGGAACCACAGCCGCTCATTTGAAAGCTTTATTTGAACCATGATTGCTTTTCCACCCGGAAGCACGAGCACATACGCAGATCTTACCGGAGCCACGACCAGCTGAGCCGTGCACGTCTGCCTCACGTTCCTCTTCTGCAGAAAAACTGGGCATCAGATTTGTCGTTTCACAAAAAGTCTAAATTCAAAAGTTTTTATTTATAAAGCAGCTTTCAGGCCACGGCAGCTCAAAGCGAGATAATTAAAACAGCCTTCACACAACAAACACAACAATTTCTTTCACAAACTCATACAAACACAGAAAAGGAAAAGTTAACACAAAAATTTCAAATTAAAATGACAGATAAAAAGTTCACAAAGAGCAATTAACTAAAATTAAGCAAAGTGAATAAATAAATGTACAACAGATAAGCAAAAAGATCATTAAAAGAGTTAAATACGTTTAAATAAAGTTGGTGATAAAACAAGTAAGATAAACAAAGACTAAACACAAAAAGCACATAATGAGAAACGTGGATCATAAAGTGACAGTTTGAGTTTTCAGCGTCGCTCAGACTGAGGAAGATCAAACCCTGCATCCATCCAAGTTCTCAGCTCTAATAAATGATTGTTTAATGAACGCACTGCAAGCATTATTACACACCCCTCCCATCCTCACAGGAGATTCAGCTCTGACAAGTCTGACTTTATCTCAGTATTCCTCATTTTATCTTTGTAACCGCAGAAAAGTTCAACCCATTAAAGCCTGCAGGTCAAAAATATGGAAGAAAGGAAAAATCTGTCACCATCAATGTAGATTTAAGCTTGTGTGGTATTCCAGGGTGTTCAGGAGTATTTTGTAATCCTGTGATCATGTGGTTATAAATGATGCCCAACCATATGGACGTGACTACATAAACACTTTTTTTTTGGTCAACTTCTGTCGTGAGGATAATTTTTTTTGTGTTATTATTTTACCAAACACTGTAAACCAATCAGAGTTACTGTTTTATATAAAGATAATCAGAATAATAACAATGATCCAGTTCTAAAGCTAAAAACCCAAAAACACATTCCACTGGTGATTTCTATCCAAACACAACTTTTCTGCTGTTCAGTTGTTAAACTTTTCCCGTATTATGAATAAAAATGTCACATTAAATATGAGTTGTAATAAACAAACACAGGGAGGAGTAAATGTCAGGTGAAAACATAAAAATGGGGGGAAAAAAACTGGAAGGTTGTTTTAAAGTTATAAATGGATCAAACTGCTTTTCGTGAAATTCAGAAAACGAACAGATCATACAACCTGTCCTGCTGTGATCTCCGAGTCATCCGGCAGCTTTTTTCCATCAATCAGACAAATCCCGGCCTCGATCTGGTGCGCCCACACTTTCAGTCCCTCCTGAAACGTTCGGTGAGCCCAGGTCAAACTTCTTTAACAGGATTTCTGCATCATCTATGTGTGGATGTGTGCATCTGTTTGCATGTGTGCTCTAACCTGCAGACATTTATCCACGCTGTCCGTGCTGACGCGGCTGTCAGGTAGCGGCACCAACACGTCGACATTCAGCCAGCAGGACAGCGTGACCCAGGCTGAGCACACGCCCGACTGGTACCTCCAGTCAGCAGGCTTGGCCACACTCTGAAACAGGAAAAATGGCAAAGATACTGATGCAAAAAAACTATTCATGTCAGTATTTTAACAGCATATAAGATCTGCCTTTAAATTCTACTTTTATTTAATTATAAAGAAGTTTTTAGGCCAGGGCAACTCAACGTGCTTTACATATTAAAAACAATGTCTGCATAAAAGAAAAACAAATATAACAGTACAAATAAAAACAGAAATATCAGAATTTCTTTCATACACAAACTTTAATGGTTAAATTAGCTAAAAAATATATGTTTTTTTTTTTTTTAACTTTAGCGTGAGTTATAATCTTTATTTCTTAACCCCTGATGGTTCCCACTGTTAGGCAGAATTTAGAGGCATCTTTGGTCGGCTTTACGATCCAGCTGGTTCAGTCATTCCTGCTTATCTGCAGAGGGTAATTGCCTTTTCCTCCTTACTAATTAGGCGCTTGATTTTATTTAAATGGAAGGCTGCTTATCCTCCAACACATCACTACTGGATTCGGGACATTATGCAGAATGTGAACTTGGAAAAGATCAGATGTACCCTCGATGGCACCATCAATGGATTTCACAGAACCTGGGATCCCCTTGTAACTTATGTGAAGAACTTACCTGGTCTAGAGTTGGAACTTTGAGTGTCTGTACTTAAATTTTTATTTTATGTCAATTGTTTGTAATAAGTCTGTCTGGTAAATTTGGTTTGTCCTTGGATCTTTCTTTGATGGGTTGGCTTTTCTATGTTTACTTGTACTATTTGTAATATACAATGAATATGATGTGTTGATGGGTCATTTGAAAAATATAAATAAAGTGTTAAAAAAAAAAGAATTTAGAGGCATCCAAAGGAACTTGGACGTCTTCAAAGAAGGAGCTAATAGAAAGTGCAAGGACCATTTTTAGATAATAATGAGTAATAGATGTGATTGATGTCAGAATCCAGTAAATTAACTGCTTAAATGGCTGCTCTGTGAACAAAAAATAGGACACAAACTGACCTTTGGGTCTTTGACATCAAAGGTTCTGCAGACGGTTCTGATATGTGGGTTAAAAGAAAAAATTGATGCTCGCTGACTGTTAGGGACCCGAAACGTCAGATACTGCAAGAGGATACTTTCTGGTTTTAGGGTTGACGTGCAGTGTGACGCGATCTGTGACGTCGTCTTCGGCAGGGCTCCAGAGAAGCTCTGAAGAGATGAGGTTTTCCATCGCAAACACCAGCTACACACACACACAGAAAAAATACACTGATAAGTTTGTTTCTTTTCAGATTTCTGAGCACTGCTGCAAAGTAATTATTAAGGAAAAATAGAAGCTGGATGTTGAACTCTTGGCTCGGGTTTTCTGCCCCCTGGTGGCCAAAAAAGAATATCAGAGACCTTATAGGTCTAATTTTCCGAGTTAAAACAAGTGCTGCCTTTCTTATTGTCAGCAAACAGGTGTCTGTTATCAAACGTAATAGATTTAAAACTTGACATTGCGCAGACATTAATGATAAAAAAAAATCAATTCATGACAATCTATGGGAATAGTTTTGTCTATTTAACAGCGAAGGGCAGTTTTAATAAGCAGCTACATGCATCATTGCTCCTAGAGTTGCTGAATTAGCTGCCAACATAAAGAGTCAGGAAAAGAATGAAGCTGTGGAAATCAGGGTCATTGCTCTGCATGCTACAAACCAAACTTTGTAAACTATAAAATGCATGAAGTCAAATGTACACTTTACACTTAATGAACTCTTTTCAACACACAACATATTGATGAATGAATTAAATATTTTAAAATGAGACACAAAAATGAAAATTCTGTTGGAATCTAAACACATGACTACTGGAATTTCCTAAAACATCAACATTTCTGACTGATTAAGAGTTGATTTTGCTTCAAATGGTTTCTAATAAAATGATGAAAATAATCTTTGAATAAGAATGAAGAAAAAGCCACTTTTAAAATCACGGGACAAAAAGGATGATGCGGAACTCAATCCCGTTTATTAAAGCAACACTTTTATGTGTTTTGGGAGTCTCACATTTCCATGTCTTACTATTTTTACTGCATGAACACTTTTTAGAGAAATAAATTAGGAAGACTCACCGGTCGGAGTGTGGTTAGTGTGTCTTTGGCATCGGTATCACTGATTATAAACACTCCAAGTACAGACAATCCTCCAGGCAGCATCCTGGAAACCTGGAAAATGTAGTGAAAAATAGAGCTCAAAATCCTGCAAACACAAGCCAATTTTCATGTTTATCATATTTATTTACACTCATATTCATCCCCATAAATATACCTATGTATGTAGAACTATGAAGCAGATTTTAAAGCATGCTCGGTCATGTCTGAAAAGTGACCCATTACACATCCGAGTACATTTTTGGGGCGAGGGACAGAGCTCGTGCCGTCTCAGCCTACCTGTCGGGCGTGCTCAGACACCCAGTCTTTGTCCACAGACTTTCCAGCTCCAGCAGACTCCTCATTTTGGGGTGTCTGGGCTGCCATGACAACAAAGTCCCTCAGGACGGAGCTCTGAAAGTGTCATTTAATTAATATTTATCAATCTCTATTAGGGCTGGGCGATATGAACAAATTTTCATATCTTGATAATGTTTTACTTAATAACTATTACGATATACATCTGGATATAAATGTTTTTTCGTCAAGTAAACAGACAGTTCAGATTTACAGCCTTCAGTGCTAAATGCACTTTTATTAAGGATCAGAAACACATGTGCGTTAAAATATTTGACTAAAATTTAAGTGGATGTGTATTAAAATGATATAAAGTACTTTTCAATGAACGAAACACAGATACAGTTGTGCAAAATGGTGAAGAAGAGATATTTTAACTCAAAACAAGCTAACTCGATATAAATGTTATTCTCTTATTCTATATCTCGTGTGACAAAGTCTCGATATATCTGAAAATCTCGATATATTGCCCAGCTCTAATCTCTATTCACACGTTTACTTTCAAAGCATAAAAATAATATTTTCAAAATTGCTTGAGCACCAGTTTACTAAAACAGACAAAAACACAGAATATAAACAGTGCATTAAAAACAGAAGTATTTCAACGTGTGGATTCATCATGCATTGTAAAGTGTTTTGTAGACCATAAACAAGGTTAAAATGTGTTAAATGCAGACGCTAGGAGGCATTAATATAAATTAAAATAATGATAAGTTCCAGCCTTACACCATTTCATTAAAGACAAAGCAGGGCGGAATATGCCAGACTTACCTGTCCAATCAGCAGACCTGTAGCTGGACCTGCTTGTTGTGAACATAGTTTAGACAGATATTCCTCCACAGCATCTTCTACTATATAACCACGACCCATGCTGCCTGAAAATGAAATGCAGAGGCCACGTAAATACCTACTTTCATACATCTGTCGTAATTACTACCAAACGTGTAGAAACAAACTGATAAACGAGACAAGATCACTGATACTTTTATTTCTATGAAATTGTTAAACTATTAAAACAACTCAGTCTTCATCCTGAGCATTTTCCCTTCTAACTTTAGCTAGCCGGTTGCTACATATCTTATTATATTTAGATAAATTACGTAGTCCAAATTACAGTTTAACATTTCCCAAAGCTTAAAATATAATAACTTCTATGTGTGGCAGGGAAATACCTGAACGGCTGGCGAAATATGAGCCAGAAAATTGGCAGCTTGCTTTTAAGTTTGACAGCTGCTAGTGGTTCGTCAGCAGAGCGAAAAACATCATTTACCACAATGCTTTGCGGACCAACGCATTTCCGTCGCAGTCCTCTGTCGTCATCAGTGACACGCACACAATCGTCAAGTGAAAAGTGTGACTGATGTTCCTGGTTTCCTTTCAAACTAAAACAAGACAGAATCCGGTTAATGTCACACGCGTTCTCTTGGGGGTTTCTGGGATGAATTTGATAAATAAAATAACAACTTGAAGGTTAATCAACAAACAAGGCCTTCGTATCTGTCGTGACTTTCAGCAATAGCGAGTCCAAACCTATTTTAGTGTACATTTCGTTTTAATGTGAAAGGTCAAGATCCGTATCCGGCTTTTGTCTGAATGTAGTTTCACGCTTTTACTACTTCTCTCATCGGGTTTTTGGTGACAGAAGTCGTTCATGATTGCTGCCGTTCGGTTCTAACTTTCGTGATATTCTGAGGCGGAGATGTCGGTGGTTCTGCTCCAGGCTTTGGAGCGGACAGAGTTGAACAAACTCCCTAAAAGCGTCCAAAACAAGCTCGAGAAGTTTGTAACGGAGCTGCAAAATGCTAACGAGGCGCTTAGGACGCAGCACGAGCGCTTCAAAGCGGACAGCGGTGGGTAATTCCTGCTTTATCTGCATGCTGCTCGTTGTCCTGTCTGTTAGAGATGCCATCCCAAACTCAGACAGTTTGAAATATTATTCGGCGTGAAAAGCAGAGCCAAGTTTGGCCCCAGCCGGCTAAATGCTCGCGCATGTTAGCCACCATGTCATGCTAAAGCTAGCGTTAGCGGAAAACGAGATAAGGACAAGTTTCAAATATGAAAGTGTTTTTAGAAAAATAAAACGCCGGCAAGTTTTTCTTGGATTAATGATAAAAATAAATAAAAACACAATTTTAGCATCGGGGTTGCATCTGTGTATTTGCTGTTCAGCAGGTAAAAGTGGAGTTTGGCGAGATGTTTCCCATCATGTTGACGTTTAGCTGCGAAGAAACGATAAATCTCGTCTTTATTTTACTCCTTCATCTGTGTTAGGCATTTATGTTGAATTTGATGCAGCTGAATTGAACAGACTATTACGCTCCATAATGCTGCTGTTTCAAACTTTTATTTGTTTTAGATAAATACAACTACAGCACAAATGAAATATGCAGTTTCTGTACTTGTAAACTTCTGACGGTGTTCCCTTACAGAGCAGCAGTATTTTGACATTGAGAAAAGACTGGCAGAGAGTCAGGAACAAATCCTGTCGACCACAAGAGACCTGCACTCCCTGAGAGAGGAAAACAAGAGGCTCAGTGAGTTCCTGCATGTCTTTTTATTCACGTTCAAGCTGCATGTAATGTGAAATCAGTGTCTGATAAGCAAATGTCCAGAAACACGACTTAGGTCTCCGTCTTTTCCCCCGGTGGTGGAAATATTGTTTCTCTGTGTGCAGATGAAGAGCTGAGTACTTTGAAGGGAATAGAAGATGATCCTAACGAAGAAAAAGCATCACAAGAGGTAACAGCTGCTATTAATCTCCCATGTTATGATAAATTATCTGTAGTGCTATTGTTTTACAAACTTGAATTTAATATCTTTAACTGAATTAGTTTGATTTAAACATGACCCATAATCACTGCCCCTAATTATTATCATAATTTTGGTTTATGTGACACACAGAGCTGTTCAAAGCATTTTAGGTGCTTTTCTGTGAATCCATTCTTGATTCACTTATTACCCGGTGGGCCTTGTCCTGCAAATATTAAACGTGGATTCAAACTGAGTCAGTGTGCAGAGCTTGAAACGCTGTTGGATCATTATTTGCTTTGAATCAGGTGTGTTGGAGCTGGGAGACATCTAAAACTTGCAGGACTGCCACCACTGATTGAGATGAATGTCGTGTCTCAAAACTACCGTAACATTCAGCTTTTTCCCCCAATATATGCACCCTTTGTATGCGCCCTGTCATGTCATCTGCAAATAAGATAACAGGCGCACGATTCAGTCTTAACTGAACCACCACTAAACGTAAATCAGGTCCTTCTAGGGGTGTAACGATTCATTTTAACAACGATTCAATTCATATCAGGGTTTGTGGTTACGATTCATGAACGATTCTAGTTCTGTTAGAACGATTCGATCCAAAACGATTCAGTGACTTGAAAACGATTCAGTATATCTATCAACAACCAGTGTGATTGTCATAAATACCTGGATGCTGGACAGTGCAGGGAAGTTTCTCAGTAAGAAGAATCTTAGTTTC
>JBBBVT010000008.1:9381480-9392385 GCA_037177035.1 Craterocephalus eyresii
GTGTGTGTGTGTGTGTGTGTGTGTGTGTGTGTGTGTGTGTGTGTGTGTGTGTGTGTGTGTGTGTGTGTGTGCAGCTGCTCTGTCCAAAGTGCCGCTCCAAGCTGGGCTCCTTCAGCTGGTGTGGGGATCGGTGCTCATGTGGGCGCTGGGTCACGCCCGCCTTCCAGCTGCATCGCAACAGAGTGGATGAGATCCGGCAGATTGCCGTTCAGAAATAACACACACACCCACACACACACACACACACACACACACAGACACGCACTGTTAAACCAGCGTTACTTTCAGTGGAAACTAAAACACTGGATCTCCTGCAGACACATTGTGAAGCTGGAAGATCCTGTTCTATGCACACTGTTAATAAAACTATATCTGTAAATAATAAACAGAAAATGTGATCTATGTAAACTACTTTACGGATGTTTCTCCTCACTAATCAGTGTGTGTGCATGTATGTGTGGGTGTGGGTGTGGGTGTGTACTCACAGGCTGTTTGAGCCGTGATCAGGAAATCAGAACAAAATAACAAAATGTTTCTAATTTAATCTTAATTAATTTTTCCTGTTTGTAAAAACTCATTTGTGAAGCTGAGATTGATGATAAAACCGAAACTTGTGGTAAAGAAATGATCTGTTTAAAGTGTGTAGTCTGGATGTGATTTGCAGTAATGCATGGTGGCCACTAGATGGCACCTAAGCAATCGTTATGAATCAGCTATAATGTACAAATAAAGTTGGACTGAACTGAAGTTCCAATGATGAAAATCCCTTGCAACAAAAGCCTTCCTTACTACCCTCATTAGCTCATATATTTACTTTTCTATTATTCATATTCCAATAGATAGATATACAGATATAGAACACCGGCTGCTCCTGCACCCATAAAGCTTTCAAGCTTCATACTTATTCAGATAAAAATAAATAAAAGGTATGATTCCTAAAAACAATACATGATAAAGTAGAACATCAAAAATGAAATAAAACCTAATAAAACTGATCCTCATGAGTTCTCTGATGTATTTAAGCCAGGGAAGCTCCATCACCCCTCCCTCTCTGACTGATGATCTAACGTCCACTTCTCCCCTCCAGGGAATCATGCACCCTGATAGCTGCAGGAAAGAAGGAATTCCTCAGTCTGTCTGTGGCACATCTGACAGATATCATCCATGATGGAGCGATACTTGATGTCAGTCCAGTTTGATTCCAAAAAATAAACAAATAATAACTGCATCAAAAACATCAAGCTCTTGCCACCAAACCTGTTTTATTTAATCACTATGACACTTTTGAATACCATTCAATCCTTCTTAGCAGTCCCACCATTCTGATTGTCACCATCTACCACCCAAGAAATGCTCAGCTTTTATTACAGAAATTTCAGATTTTTTATCCATCATCTATAATTCTTATAACATGATTGTTTTAACTGGTGATTTTAACTTACACATAGACAACCCCTCATATCCTGTGGCAGCTGAGTTTTTTAAGTGTTCCTAGTTATATGGGTTTTATTCAACATGTGAGGCAGCCGAGTCACAATGGGGGGCGCACCCTGGACCTGGTCATCATGTATTGCCTGTCTGCTGGTGTGTCCTCCGTCGTAGACATGGCTGTCTCTGACCATTGTTGTGAGTTTTTTTACATCACCAGTTTTATCCAGCGGGGGGGCCTCGGTGAGGGAACGTCATCTGACCCCTGAAGAGGTTGCGAACTTTCTCCAGGTGTTAGAGAAGTGTCCTCCTGCTGTTTTAACTGCCTCCTGTGATTTTATTGTTGACAATTTTAACAGTAGACTTCAGTCAGCCCTCAATGTTCTTGCCCAACAAAAATCTAAATCCATATACATGAAATCTGTAGCCCCATGGAGGAATGAGGAGCTGAAGCAAATTAAGGTGAAATGTAGAATGGCTGAAAGGAGATGGAGGAAAAACAAAATAACAAGAAATTATCAAATTTACAGAGATCAACAAAAAATACACAATAACCCACTTAGGAATGCACAAGATAATTACTTTTCAAAAATAATCAGTAGCCATAAAAACAACCCCAAAATCCTCTTTTCAACAAAAGATAACATCTTAAACCCAGATTCTGTCATATCCAATTTTAACCCAACAGATGCTCTATGCGAGGAGTTTGTAGACCACTTCATGGGTAAGGTAGACACTATAAGACGTGATATTTTATCTTTTCAAAATAACATTATTTTAAATGCATCTGGGTGTCTGTCTTTACCAGAGGAAACACTGGACAGTTTTACCCTGGTTAAAGCTGTGACACTTGACAAGGTTTTCTTCTCAGTGAAGCCCACCACATGTCTCTTGGACCCAATTCCAACTTCTTTTTTAAGCCATTTTATGAATCCTTTAGAGAGGAGCTTTTAAACATGATGAACTGCTCTCTTCAGACGGGGGTCTTCCCTTCTCCCTTTAAAGGGGCTGTGGTGGGGCCCTGCTGAAGAAGGGCGGTTTGGATTTTAATGACCTCAATAATCATTTTTAAGTAAAATTTTTAGAGAAACTTGTTTTTATTTAGCTTACTGTTTTTTTAAACACACAGAATGTCCTTGAGAAATTTCAGTCTGGGTTTAGGGTGAACCACAGCACAGACACGACCCCTTTTAAAGATTTAAAATTATCTTAGATTAAATTATAACTCAAAGAAGACGACAGTGTTGGTTCTCCTGGATTTAATCGCTGCTTTTGATACCGTTGACCGCACTATTCTTTTATTTCATTTAAAGCAGCTCGGCCTCTGGTACGGTTCACAGATGGTTCCCCTCCTACCTCACAGACAGGACATTTATGGTAAGCATGGACACCTACTCCTCTAGGGTGCGAGAGATTACATGTGGTGTGCCCCAGGGTTCGGTTTTGGGCCCAGTGCTTTTTAATCTATACATGCTCCCTCTAGGCGGGGTCGTCAGGAGACATGGGGTCAACTTTCATAGTTATGCTGATGACACCCAGCTGTACATCTCCGTGTCTCCTGATGACTCAAGGCCAATGGATGCACTTTATAACTGTATTTCGGACATCAGATCGTGTATGGCAGAAAACTTTCTCCAGCTTAACCTGGCCAAAACTGAGTTTTCAGTATTCGGTCCTGAGGCCCAAAGAGAGAAACTTTTACCTAAATTACAATCATTATCTTTTAATCCATCTTCACAAGTAAAAAACCTGGGCTTGATTTTTGACTCTGAGCTGACTTTTATTCAACATGTTAAGAATATTACCAAAACAGGTTTTTATCATTTAAAAAACATTGCCAGAGTGCGCCCCATTCTCTCCCGGGCTAACACAGAGATGCTAATGCATGCTTTTATCACAAGTCGTACTGACTACTGTAATGCCCTGCTTTCTGCTCTTCCCAAAAAAAAAACATCTCAGGTTTACAACTTCTACAAAATTCAGCACCCCGTGTTCTTTCGAAAACCAGAAGGCGGGCCCATATTACACCAATTTCATGATCACTGTTCACTGATATTGGCTCCCTGTGTGTTTCAGGGTCGATTTTAAGGTCCTTTTAATGGTTTTTAAATGTCTTAATGGTCGAGCGCCTTCTTATCTCTCAGATCTGTTTTTACCCTATGAACCCTCGCGATTCCTGCACTCCTCCGGCAGTAGACTTTTAGTCATTCCTAAGGTCAGGACACACATGGGATGTGGCAAATGTTGGTGGGTGAATTGTGGATTCGGGGGTGGGTTGGATTGGTGCAAATGTTTTTAACTGTAAAGCGCTTTGAGTCGCATCTTTGTTTGAAAGGCACTTTATAAATAAAGTTTTGATTGACTGATTGATTGAAAGGGAAGACATTACGTGTGTCATATGAGGTGATGACGAATGAAAAGCAGGTGCTGCTAATCAGCAGAGACCTTGTATGAAACAAGACTAAGTTACCAGGAATTAACCCAAGAGAATAAACATTAAGGCAAGCAAATGGAAATATATGAAAAGCTGGCTCTGGAGCAGAGTAACAAACCGCTTAAAAACGTAAACCTGCAGACCCAGAAATGCTAAAGCAACAGCCACACAGCAAGGCAGTCACTGGTCTCGCTGTGACGTCTAACACCCGTTTATTTGCACAGAGCTCTGTGATACATCAGCTCCTCGGACACTGTTCAGCATCTGCCAGGATCCACTTCAGACATTTAAACTGAGGAATATGGGAACTTCTTGGGAACAGACTAGCCGATTTGAGCATTAAAGAATTTTAGTTGACAATATGTCACAAATTTCAATCAGAAAGATAATTTCCTGAACTCAGCCTGCTTGTGTGTGGGGAGCTGATTATTGGCAAAGTTTGGACCCATCAGTAGGCCTATCAATCAGTGATATTTTAAATGTTACATCCCATGGTGAGAAGTCCTATTTCCCTCCAGCCTATATAGCAATCATACTCATGTTTCAAGCATTTAACAACTTTAGTAAAAGTTGATGTTAAATTATGATTCAAACATTTTTATCCATTTTCAGTGGAAAGCATGTGATGCATCAGTATGCATGCAGCAGGCTGTGGAGGTCTGGCAGCTCTGAGCAGCAGTGTGGCCGGTCTGTGTGCAGCTCAGAGTACAGAACCTGGCCTGTTCCCGTGAGTGGCATGAAGTCAGGCTGCTCCACCGGCGCTGGGCCATAACTCAGCTGTCCTGTCCAGCAGATGCCGGGAAAACTGGAGCACTCACTGGAAATTCAGCCGGAGGAGGAGCAGTGAGAATTTTAATCGAGGAAAAGAAAAAAAGGTGTGTGTGTGTGTGTGGAGGGGGGGGGGGGATAAAACCATTGGAAGCAGGGTTTAAGTAAGGTAAAGATAAAATGTGTGAAAATGACAAAGGGCAGACAGTAAAAGAGGCGAAATGTGGTCAGAGGTTTGCACGCTTTCATAAGTGCTGCAGCAGGAAGGGTCTGTTTCCAGCGGCAGGACTTTCACGTTTGAGCGAAGACAACATGGGAAATATGTCTGTAAACTTTAGAGTTCAGCCACTGCAGGATCTTACTGAAACTGCTTCTTTACACAAGCTTGTCTTTTTATTCTCCCCTTTAGGAAAGGGACACAATCATGGAAAGTCCACTGAAACAAATTATAAATCATCAAATCCCAGGTCTTCTCATATTCTAAGAAATTCTATGTATATATATATATATATATACATACATACACACACACACACACACAGTGCAGCTCCTCCCTCATGTGGTCTCCTTATCTTGCTTCTTATCTGTGAAGTCGTCGTTTGAAGGGAGGATTGCTGCTAAGCGCTGATCTGCCTCGGCTGCATTTACCTTCCTGTGTATTCAGCTTTTGCATATTTTACTTTGGTTATACTGATTACCTGTGAACTGAATCTCTGTAATGAAATAGGAAATTTAGAATTTCTCCATCCTGCCTGATCTCAATGAAAGCTGTGAATGCAGCCAATTGCCCCACTGACGTTAAATCAGAGGAAGAACTGCTTTCAATACTTAGTTCTTTTGGAGAAGTCATGCAAAGCAGGACCACGTGTCCTTCATGTTAAGTACATTGTGTATCATCTCAGCTGTGCCTCCATTCTGTCTGAATATTAACAGAAAATCCTGCATATGCTGTTGGAAATATTTGATTATTGATTGATTGCTTATTTTGGTAAATACCCCCTGAAGGCTGGAAGGACGGTTTTTATCAGTGTCCACTGCTGCAAGCAAAACAGGAGACATGAAAAGCAGTAAAACAACAGTAAACAGCAGTACAGTCTCCCTACAGACATAAAACGGGTTCTGTAGACGTGTGATCAGATGGACCCTGGTTGGCTGGAAAAGATCATAAAAACATGTTAACACAAATTTTTGGCATTAAAAAACAGCAGAGACCTTTCTCTGCAGAGAAACTACATGAAACATCTTTAGAAAAGCAAATTGTCTCTGCATGGCAACTGTGTGTACGTACAGGAATCAACTCTGAACATTAAGATCCCATTTAAAATTATTTTAATAGAAAAATTGAGGTCATGAAGAAGTCCATCAGAGCAGACGGCCCTGCTGGTCCCAGACTACTATCAGACATGGAATCAGCATCCTGTCCGCTGTGATGGATGCTTCGCCTCTAGCATTGCCCCGCCTGCCCCGTGATTTAATCCACTTGTAAATGCTTTAAACATGTTTCTCACATTGTTTCAGTAATTTCTCCAGTCCTGTTTGCAGTGACTGATCTCGTGAGCAGAGACGTGGCAAAGTTTGCTGAGAGCTTTCAGCGTAATGCTCCTGCACATCTGCATTAGTCCGTCTGCTAATAAAGTTGACACTGAATTATTACCATAATAAAAGCTTCACATTCCACACAGAAACTGCTGAGCTTTTTCTTTTTGGGAAAAAACATGTTGGGTGGCCCCCATGCTCACTTAATCATTATTATAATATTATGTAGCCCTTTAACAGAGTACTTACAGCTGATGAAGTGATCTATTACATCCCTTCATGGTAAAAAAATATATATATTTATAAATATTGCTTAAAACCCTGATGTATACAATCTAATGCCTCTCTCCTGTCCACCGGTGGATATATTTTGCACTGGAATAGTCCTCACATGGTAATAAACAGGACATATATGCATTTTGTCTTTTTTTTTGTTGAAAACAAATATTTTACATGTTGCATATGTGCAGCAAACCGTTAGAATGAGCCAGCATGGACACTGGAGTCATGTTTTTGTGGGTCTGTAGTCTTATTTTGTGTCTTATAAAATGCAGACTGCTCACCTTTCTGATGCATTGTACTCCCTCACAACTTTTTCTCAGATGCATCGGCTGGAGGCCGTGTGATAATCGGCCGAGCTCCATCATTTAGGCCTCCTCCTCGACCATTTGACCAGTTTTAATGATGGGTGACTACTTTGTAGCTCAATGATGATCAGATCCAGCATCAGTCACTGGGAAAGGGTATAAATATCAGTTACAAAGCTGAGCTGTTTTTTACTGCAATGTCCATTACATCTGAGAGTGATCATAACTTCATGCTGCTGGAATGAAGCCAGTGATTATTTCTACGTTTTATTCCATTTATTAAATTCTTCTTATATATTATTTTATTTTATATTTCTATCTTTTATATTCATATTGTTCTTTATTCTATGCGTTATTATATCATTATTATATTATTTAAAGATATATTCATTTGCCTTCATTATACTTTTAATTTTTTGTTCCACTGCGCCTGAAGCCAAGAGCTGCTGAAGAAATTGTTCATTATGCTGCATAATGATGCACATCTTCACATCTTTACAGGGGTTGATAAAGCCTTAAGAGAACATCTATTATTATATCTTCATGTGAAATACGAATGAAACACAAACTGCACTGAAACAATATTTAATTAGACAACAGTCCACCAAATACCTAAACATTAATAAGCAGAATCTCATTTTTAACTGAGTCCTTATCGAAACAACTAAATAATCTCTGGTGGTTTAAGTTGTTTACAAACAGAACGAAGTCTTTATCTATTTGACATAAACACAGACTACAACTATTTGCAAATCTCAAAATATAACTTTTGATAGATTTCTTTCTCAGAATGTAAAACATCAACTTATATTGAATTTCGTGGCACTAACAGTTAGAAAAAGTTGGGGCGGCATGAAGGAACAACTTGTGCTTAGCTGGGAACTTACTGCATCTGTAACAAAACAGCGAGAGCACGGCCAAGAGGCAGAGTCTCTCCAAAGTAAAGATGGGCAAAATAAAGATCTTTTGTGACAAGAAATCTTCAATCTGTGCAGTTGAAAAAAGGTCTGTGATCTTCTGGCGTCGCTGCATGTTTCCATCATGGACACGCTGCGGGTTCAGGAGCATTTCCAGGAATCACTGAAAACAGCAGAAGAGGCGGGACTGCAGAGCAGCTGGAGTCTGACATGAGACAGAAACAAGTTGGTCCTCCGAAGGTCAAACAATCTTCTGCTCAGCGCCGAGATGATCATGTTTTTGTTGAGATAAGCCTGGATGTTATTCAGCCCTAAACATCACTGACCTCCTCATTCAGAGACGTTCGCTTCCATAAAATTCAACATGAAAGAAATTTACCACTTTATAGTAAAATTTCTTAGTTTTTACATGCTTTACTTACTACAGTGAATAAAAAATTGCTTTACAAGATTAACGGATAATTACACTTCACTGTGCAGAGTGTCTGAACCCATTTGTAACAGCACTGTTTGGAAGTTTGTCATTTCCATCATTTCAATCTTTCCCAGCTCAGAAAAGATTCACACAGTAGTTTCTGTCCTCACTGATGTTTGCATCAAATCTGCTTGGAAACAGGTTCAAATCTTCTGTTCTACTTACAGTTTTCATCTCCTGACTGCAAATCAAAAACCTCTTCCTGTTGCCTGAGAAATACATTCAATTTTTCTAAAAATCCATATAAACTGCTTGTCTGTGGGCAGCTGATGAAGACTGTCGGGTATGAAACATCAGGTTAATGGAGCAGTGGACTCATGTTGCTTCACATGGATGTCCTGCAGGCTGCAGATCATCTGCATCGAGATGTTCCTGGAAACGGATCCAGCGGGACGTTCAGAGACGAGAAGGTCGGTGACATCATGGAGGACGTGAGTCACCTTTACTCTATGGTCTTTGTGTCGAGGCTCTTGGGAAAACTTGGCAGGATTTCTACGGAAATCTGCTGCTGCAGGAACGGCGATTATCACCAACTCTGCTCCTTGCACCCATGAAAAAAAATCCTCTGGCAGTAAAATCCGAGTGCGTCCACAGAGAAATATGTGCAGATTCAGACAAGAACTCACATTCAACTTTCCATAATGAGCTTTTTCTGTCTGTTTCAGCTGCGGGGTTTTCCTCTGGGTGTGACCGAACTGTGATTTAACAAATTTCACACTCCAACTTTCCCATATTTTCATCTCATTCTTCTCAGATTTGCATCACTGTAAGCTGCTTATGATTAATGTCATGTCCATGCTCCCCTCTCAGCAGGATTAGCCCTGACAGGACCCTGGCTGTATGTCTCCGTCTGTCTGATGCCTGAATAGCAAACCAGATGCTGAAGTCCAGCGTCTGCTTAACACATTAGCCGTCTCCCCGTCTCCTTTTCCTCCTCATCTCATTCATCTCCTAACTTTACTCCTGTTTCCTCCCCGAAGGATTATTTTCCATCCCCAGCTCCATTATCTGCCTCTGTTCGCTTAGTTTTCATCCTGCACGTCTTCTCTGCTTTCCTTGTTTCCTCTTTGCACCAAAGTTTGCCTCAAATAAAGCTGAAATGTACTAACACATTCACATTTGTCCACTTAAACAACATTTCTTTTAATGCACCACCCTGATTCCTAAAAAAGTAGTAAATGAAAACAGAATGCATTTATTTGCTATTTTATTCATGGCCGGACATAAAGAACAAAATTAGATGTTGAAACTGAATATTTCACCGTTTGACACAGAATATTATCTTATTTTGAATCTGATGGCAGCAGAGACACAGTGGCCCAAAATGGAAGCACACGTTCATAAAGAGACACAAACGGCGGTAAAAAGCAACAAGAAGCATCACGCTGGCTGCTTGGATGGACTGTGGAATTAATGGTGCGTTCAGTTTGTCCTCGGGAGTCGGATTTTACGAGTTTCCAGTCAGAAGCTGGAAATCCAGCTCAGAAAGTCGGCTTAGTCGCACCAACCCGACTCTACCTGGTAAAGATGCCCGACAAACCGCGGTGACTGAAACCAGAAACAGATTTAAGTTTAAATGTTCCTGAGCTGAAATCAGAGTTTAAGGCAGAACTTTGGATGCAGAGATTAAGTTTACAAAATGCATGTTTGAGACGCTGAATAAAAGCCTTTCTGCTAACATAGGAGCTATTTGCTAACATGTTAGCCTCTGAAATCTCTGAAAGTGATGTGAAAAGGCCACAAAGTTATCGCTGACGTTGGTTTTGGAAGTTTTCTGACTTGTTCAACCTGAACACGCTAAACTCGGATGTGACGTCACTCGAAGGTCGGTTCGAATCCTGCCACTCCCACCTCAGTCACCTGTCGTGTCCTTGGGCAAGACACCTTGCCCTCATTGCCTCCAGTGATGCATCGCTGGTAAAACAGTAACGTAACGTAACGCTCGGCTGGAAGCCACGCCCCCATTCGGACCGAATGGCAGTGATTGGTCCGTTTTTGCAGCTCTCACAGAGATCTGACTTTTTGCATCCTTTTCATGAATTCATGTATTGATCCTCTCAGGAGGAAAAGAGCATGAAGTAAGATCAGCAGCTACAGGTTTAAGTTACTATCCTGGTGATTTTGTGAGCTGATGCTGCAGATGTCAGAGTTAGAATGAAGCAGAAAAGTCTAGAAAAGCTTCACGAGTCCTGATGTAACAGGTTCTGCTGTTTCAGCCATGTGGCAGAAGAAACTAAACTAATGTGTCAGGAATTCAGCTGTTTTACTTACGCCTCACTGTTTTTATAAAGACACAAAAATATGGACCTGCTGGAGTTAAACATGAATAAACGGAAGTTTTGTAGCTCCAACTGCGTTATCCCAACATGTTGGCCCAGTTTGGAGAACTTGGATTGCATGAAAGCTCGGTTACCGAATCCTGGCTGCTTGGTTTGTGCTTTTATGGGTTTTCTGGGTGATAAACAGTCTTTTCATGACTAACCACGTGAAACCTACCCAGTCCACAATGATGTTGCAGCTGAAGCTGATTGTGTCTCACCTGTTTATCAGATCAGTTGTCCTTATTATAATCTGGGGACATTGTGTAACGGTATCTACGAGTTATAGTTGTTAGACTGCTACAAAACAGAGAGCACAGAAACGGCATTAAAGAGACTTTACCCGATTTCACGTCCGGCTAGCATAGTTAGCGATAGCGGCTATTTTTTTTTTAGCTTTTGTGTGACGCTTTTTCTTGGCTAAGGGGTTTAACTTTCATAA
>JBBBVT010000008.1:9433795-9444349 GCA_037177035.1 Craterocephalus eyresii
CGATCTGGGTGCCAGCCAGGTATCCCTCCTCATGCTGCTCACCAGCTTGGTCACACTGCATCCCATTCTTCAACCAGTTTTAAACCACCAGACACAAACATCCTTACTTTTTGTGCAATAGTTACATAACACTAATACTGAAGTGTGTAAGGAGCCTGTTTGTGTTGCAGCCGCTGGAAGTGGAGATGCTTGAATTTGTGACATCATTTGAGAGAAAGAAGGAAAACACACATTTGTTTCCATCTCTGTGGGGGCTCTCTTTTAATTTCTGGTGCCCCATTGTGGATTATACTCATGACAAATTTCTTCTTGGTTACCACCTTCTAGGCAAGCAGCTGACGACACCCGGAGCAGCAATCAGGACACTTCCTGGACTTTGTAGTTTCCAGGTAAACACACTTCTTTCATTGTGTGCATAGCTTAGCCGGGAAACCTCCCAACTTCATCCCAAACAAATATGTGTTATCCCTGAGGCTCTGCTCTAATACAAACTGAAATGTCACGTACAGCTTTAAAACACCCACAGAAGCGCACGTTTCTGCCTCACTCAGACAACACTTACTCAGATAACTCATCAGTCCTTCCTCCTTACATCAGCAGTCTCCTCATTCAGCTCAGCAACAACAATCAGCTGCTTCTTCCTCCTGGATTAACAGATAACATCTCTGTTCTTAGTAGGATGGCTTCATCTCCTCTACCGTGGAGACAGGTGTGGCACAGTTGTGTGTGCTATGTGTCACGAAAAGCAAGGCAAAGCAAGTTTATTTGTATAGCACGTTTCACGTACAAGACCATTCAAAGTGCTTTACATAACACATTGAAAGCATTGCAGCTGGGTGCAGAGCTAGTTTAAAATAAAAACCCAGAGAACGGGTGAAAGAAAGGTCATTAGATTAAAAATAATGTTTAAATTTAAAAAAAGGATTAAGTTTGAAAACTCAAGCTTAGAAGAAAAGGTGCAGATTTGGAGCTGAAAACAAAAATGACTGAAGGTGGATCTTTAAGCTGGATTTAAAAGAGCTGAGTGTTTCGGCTGATTGAGGCTTTCTGGGAGTTTTTTCTGACTCTGGGAGCAAAAGACTGGATCAAAAAGCAAGTCAGACTGAGTCTGAGTGAGCTGCACTGCTCTTGTATGCGTACATGTATTACTCATGTTGTAGAAAGGCATTTGTTCACAGACCGTTTGAGTTGCTTTGCATTTTCAGGATGGTGTTTTTATTCTGCCCATAAGAGACAGCAGCATGTGTCTCTGCACAAAGAGGAAGGGTTCAGGCGCTTCACTGCTGAGATATCAGATGTCAAATATATGAAAATCAGTTGTTCATATCAGCCGAGACTTCAGCTTGTCAGAGGCTGCTTTTTTTCTGTGCTCCGGCTTTATTTGCATGTCTCTGTGCATGTGTTTGTGTGCACACTGCATGTGAAAGGCTGAGGGGAACTGAATGCCTTTTGTGTCGTGTTGTTAGGGAAGTAAATAGTCAGAACTCAATGAAGCAAAATTTTTCCCATTAAATTGCACACTAATGAGGGAGGGTGGGGGTGTTATACTGTGCTGCCAACCATCTGACAAACTGAGCTGTGCGATGCTTTAGCACAGTTAATGAAGTGTGGTTGCTCTCTTTGTGTTAAGTTAGGGGCCTCACACACAGAGTTCTTGAGCCACCACTTTGTGTATTTACTGTATAGACTTTAGACAAGAAAATGTGAAATAGGTACAGTAATTCATTGAAATGTGCAAACAGAAATGGAAACAGTCTTTGTCAAAATGATCTCATTCTGCTTTATTAAAGAAGACCTCTGGGATTTGGGGAGGATGCATCACTCCATACGCCCTGTTGCGACAGATTTTCAGTCTATTTTCTTGACCAATTTGGCAAAGTTCAGCCTTTTTTCGCTGTTCCCCTTTCTTAAGAATGGCTCCTTCATCTGAATTCATCTCAGGTCCTGTGTCAGGCCTCTTTTCCCCTTACTTAGGACATTCCTCTCAGGAATCCCCTTTTTAGTGATTTCCAAAGGAAATAAAATCTAATATCTGTCAAACTCTGCTATGTCTGGACTTTTTGCAGACGCAACTATAGAAATGGAAACAATGTGAGTTAAAGGATAGGATTTAGATCAAAATGAACCCTAGTTGTCTACAAGACACTGGTTCCCTCTTTCAGCTGGGTGATTTTTTATGTTTGAATCATCAATATGTCTGTATTAAGGGACTTGAACAAATCTTTGAAAATAGGACTGAATAAAATAGACGGTGTGCAAAGAAACCCTTGACTTTTTTTTAAAGAGTCAGAAGAACTGCTACTCCAAACCACCTTTACATTACATGAAAAAGCTTGACAACACGGTGTAAAAAAATAGGTGTCTCAATAATTTGGCACAGTAATGCTCTATCTTTTTACTATGCCTACCTACAGTTATTTCTGACATTGAAAACCACATAAACATCATCATTGAGGTTTATTTTCTTTTTGCAGCCTTATTGTTTTCACACTTTTTGTAACAAGTTATTTCCAGTTGTAATATTAACTTATTAACTAAAGTGCAAACAATGATGATATCTGTGTATGGAAGATGAAGAGCTCATCAAAGTCATCACTCTCTGATTTCCATGGATATCAACAGGAAAGTCAGTGTTCACTCCTCAAGAAGGGAAATTCACATCATAGAGGTTCAGCTTGATTTCATGATCTCATGAAGGGCCAAGAGGAAACTTTGGGTGTTCACAGCTATCAAGAGACCCGTGATCTTCCCAAAATTTTACAGCAGGTCACCTGATTGCTTTTTGAATATTTACTTTCTTTAAATTAAAGAAACTGAAGTAAACATTTTTGTTATTCACTCATTAGTCAGACCCATTTTTTCATTGTTTTTTTTCTGAAACTCAAACTGCCTAACCAGTGGATTAAATGTGTATTGTTCTGAACCCTTTCTTAATGTCAATTGCACATTTGAGTCCTTGTTGTTCTCAAAGTGTCCAGAAGAGGTCACAGTAAACCAGACAGGAAAAAAAGGACGTTTTTCTGAAGTCTGCAAAAATAAGAGCTGAAAAGAAGAAATCTGGAGGCAAACTGATGCTCTTTCAAGCTGCTTACATCTTTGTTGTTCTGTATACTAGGATGTGTGGTCTGCTGCTGGTGTTTCACATTGTTGGAGCTGGCTTTTATAAATTAACTTAATGTGTTTCTCTAAGAGCCCCCAGTTGATAGTTTGTATCATTTAAATCGATCTGAATCTTGCTGCAATTGATTTTAGGACAGCAGGAAAGCCACCATGTGCATTAGCAGCGGCCCGGCCATGAGCTTGTCTGAGTCGTGGCAGGGATGTTCTGTAGGTCTGGAAATTAATTTGATTTTCTGAATGCAGGGCCGGACAAAACATTTATTCAATAAAATGAGAAAGCTACTTGAAAGACATATATCTAAGTTTTTTCATACATGCAAGTTTACACATGTGAAGTTTGACCATCAGATCAACACTCAAAAAATTTCCTTCCAGGATTAATATACAGTATAATAAGAGCAGAAACATTCTACATACAGGTTACAACAGGAGCAGGAACATTATTATGAAATAAAAAAACAGATAAATTCATTTTCCTACAGGCACAGAAAAAAAGATTTGGCTGGTGCATTGAATGGAGCGGAAACGCCAAGCAGATTAAGGGGAAGGCATCGGTGTACAGTCAATTCATAACCGTAACATAACTTGGCCGGTTATCAGTCAGAGCTGTGACCCTGAAACCTCCTAAGCCTCTTAAAGGGATACTCCCAAGCATAATATGCTGTTATTACTGGTCTGGTTTATAAAATTTGACATGAATAACTGAATACAGCTGAATTTATATGAAGCGATTCAAATGTTTGCTCAACCAGGGGAGACTTTGGTTATATATTACACTCCTTTCACCTGAGGATCATTTGAGTTACGAAACAATCAGCACCATGATTCACATAGAAATTTTCAGGTTCCAGACAAGCTGCAAGATCTTTATGATCTGCTTCCAGGTAAACCAACCAAACCAAGAGCCAACATTATAAATTATGCCTTTACATTTTAACAGTGGCATAGATGCTCAAGTTTGAGGTCTTGTCTTCTAATCAGCTGTTACAAAGTGCATTAATTTTCCAAATGGCTTCCATGGCTGCCCTAAATTCATTTAATTTCTCTGTTATTCAATAAGGACATCTCTCACAGCAGCTCTGCGCTCCATTTATAAAGCAGTCCTGGGATCTGTATAATTATAATAGAGTTACAGATGACACGATAAGGAGAAATAATGGGATCATGCAGATACTGATCATTCTCTTCTTCTAGTGTTTGCCACAAAACACATTTTAAATACAACAGTCCAGTAATGTGTCTTTTTTATGTCTTTTTGTTGTCCTTAAGCAGTCATTAGTTTATGCGTCCATATTATCATCTTGCATTCAAGAGAATTAACAACTGGATTTATTTCTTTAACTAAGCAAACAACAGAACTGCTTAACATTGCAGTCTGTTTTGTTGTCAGAGGCTGAACATCAAAGATGAGAACATCACAAAAAAACACATCTTTAGTCACCCTTTCTCTTTACACAATTGCATAATCGAACTGTCCTTTGTCCAGAGCATCCTTATGACCCATCCACGATGATGACGGCATACTGCTGTAAGGATCTAACAAAATACGGACGCAGCGGACCACAAGAAAGAGCAAAAGCAGCACGAGTAGGCCCACGAAACACAGGGCCGTTCCTTGTTCTGGGTGCCCTGTTATAGGCTGCAGCAGCGTCTGGCCCTTGGGAAACCCCGGTGGAGCAGGAGAGGAGAGATCATAGTCAACAACCCAGTAGGTTGTGTCGCTCATTTTGCAACGGGGGGAAATCTTGCAGCTGTTTAAACTGTGCAGGGCAGTGTTTCCTGTGAACCACAAGGCAAACAGAAATGATGCGATACAAATCAGGGGTGGAAATTAATAAGTCCTCTGGTAACCTGTGCAGCAAGCCGAGGCATGCTGACTGAGGTTTAATCAAATCTCACTGCTCAGTGTCAGGTGTTCCTGTGTCCTTTCTCCAGCACATAACACAAGTAAACTTAACTTGACAATACTCTGTATTTAAAATTCTTCCTTCAGATAGTGTGTTTTTACAGTGTCATTGAACACAAGTGATGGGAATGCTTTGACTGCATGTGAAGCATTAATCCTAATGAAGTGGCTAAAGATGCTCCACGTTTAAATCACTGTTTGCAGGCTGTAAATAATCCAAGTTGTAGCACTTAGGAGGACATTTTTATATTCAAATCACTTTGTGTTGCACTGAGTTGTTAATTTCCTGAAAAGCTTCCGCAACGCTGATATCCTCTTCTTCAACCAGGAGCGTCTTCATTTGTCTTCATTTAAGAACTCAGTCGCCAGGACACCTAAATGAGAGAGAAAGAAAAAAAAAGCACAGATAAGATTCAACATGAGGGAGTTTCTAACATGCATGGTACCGTATTGGAGGGAAAAGGGTCAGAGATTTCGATGTTTGAAGCAGGACTCCTGCCAGAACATGCAGAAAGCATAAACTTGTGATACATCTCCTGTCTAATTAAATTTTTCTGCATGTGAGAAAATGTAATGACACAAGGTGGAGGCAAGGCTTTCCTCCTGAACTCAGGTACAACACAGCACAAGATAAATAAATCAGAGTCTGATGACGGAAGAGAAAAAATGTCAAGAAAACCCTTAGAGAGCTGCTTCCTAGTCATAAACCATCTGCATGGCCTCTTTGATGGGCCGTGGAGTGGGGAAAAAAAGGTATTTTTCTCTGTCAGCATTTTCTATTCCAGGAGGCTTCATCTTCCTCCTTACCACTGGGCTGGTCCTTGCATAGACATGTTATACCTTCCCTGCTCTCTGGGTGATGGGACTAAAGAGCCAAGTGAAGCTTTGATAAGAGGATTGAAGGCGTCATGAAAGTGCCTCAGTATCAATTATCAAATGGCCTGCGGTTACAACAGGGCTGGACTTTATACACATCTGTCAAGATTAAACACATTTTATCATTTACAATCGATTGGAAGTCCATCTGCAACATAAAGACGGCACAAAGCTTACACAAGAGGACGATACATTAGTACAAAAAGAGAAGCAAAATGAACTAATTATAAAAGATTGTCCCAGAAAAAAGTCTGACATGTTATTTCTGGACATTTGTTGATTTATTTATCTATTCATTATATTTGTTCACTCTGTAGCCTCACTGAGTATTTGTCCTCTCAAAATACATAAACCTTTTGCAAGTCACAGCATCTGTTTTTCATTGGTTTTGCTTTGTGTGTTTTTTTAAATAGAAGAAAATACAGCTGTTGATTTAGTTTTTCACTATACTTATAAGAAAGTTGAATAAAAACAACAGATGTTAAAAGACTTGTTTTGTACCTCTCAAATATTGACCCGGGAAGTCAAAAGTATGTTTTTAGGTGACTTGTTAGCTTTGCAGATTGATAAGTCTCATGAGAACACCAGGATGCAAGAAAGTAAACAACTGTGAAAAGACAAATTAAGCTGTGAAGACCATGAAAGAACTATCAGATTACGGATAACTAAGTTCAGTTATTTAACTTTTCATTTCTACCACATAAAAAAAATGTTAAATGTAAAACAGTCTTTGAAAAAAGAAAAAAAAGGGGAGAAAAGTCCATATTAAGAACAAGCAACCAAGCCAGCGAATGTGTGGCATTCGGATCCATAATACCTTTATTGAGGAATATTATATATCAGTACTTTTATAATAATGACAGCACTCTCTTAAAAGCAAAACAAATGAGTTAAAAAGCAAAAAATGCAAGCTTAAAAATTTCGGTGTTGAATTACAACAAATAAGGTCAACTATTTCAACATAAATTCAGAAAAAAGCTGTTCTGTACTGAATATCCCCTGCAGAAACTGGGGATTTTTTTCATTATGTCATGAAAGCTGTTTCAGAGCAGAGAATAAATGCAGGTTTCTGAACAGCAGCTGATGAAATTGATATAATTATGAAGCTTTTTTATATACAAGGCAACTGTGGGCTTTTCATCTCATCTTTTGATTGCACCAATAATCCTATGTGGCTAAAAAAGTTCAGCTGTCCAAGTCCAGTCAACACATTGTCGGATTATTCCAATGTCAGAAAGGAAGAGATCAGACTGGATCAAAACTTACCTTGGGGCAGGAGTCATGGGTGACGGTGTGCCACGTGAAACACGGTGCGCTGATTATCCTGCAGAGGCGGCGATTCAGCACCGCGGACAGCTCCGGCTTCGCTCTCTCTGCTGCGCTCAACTTCCTGAAGCTCCTTTTTTGCATTCACGTGGGCTTTAAACTCTTCTCACTTTGCGGGATCCGCCCCACATCTCTCTATCCCTCCCTCCTGCTGACCTCCAGCGTGTCTGTCCATCCATGGCTACGAACCGCGTCTGTCTTTCCATTGTGTAAGAGACCCGCTGTGAGAGGGCAGGGACGGAGGGGAGTGGGCGTCCTGGGAGTTGTTATTTTTTTCAGCCCTCTCAACTTACAAATAAAATCTATTTTGCAGATAGTGATCTCGCTGTCTTTGAGCTGTGTAATGTTCACAAACAACTAAAACACAAATAGCAGCTGATTTATAGGATGTACATCAACTGGGGAAATGTGATTTTTTAAATATATTCTTCCTGCTTTTTTCTTTTTGTTTCTTTATTAGCTTATTCAATTTATTCAATTTACTGAGTTGTGTAATTTAATTTTCTTTACTGTCACCTATGTTGATATGTAAGTATATAACTGTCATTTCGTGATGAAAAAAGTAGTGATCACATCCATTGAAGTCTATGGTGGGTGATTCGTTTAGTTAGTTAGTAAACGTAAACTGTGGCCATGAAAACCTTTGAAATGTTTAAACAACAATAAAAAGTTCTATGAATCTAAAGCGGGTTTATACTGCAGGCTTAGCTTATCTTGCTAGTGCGGTTTATTATGTGGGTTTTGTTTTTGTTTTTTGCTTGGTGGAGAGGGAGTTATACCAGGATGTATGCTGAAGTTGAGGGCGGATTCAATGATTCCCAGGGATTCCTCACCAAAAGTTCAGACCAATTTGTTGGCTGCTTGGTCAAGTTTGAAGATTTCAATAAGCCTGGATGACTGGATTTGCCTTGTTCTGAAAATATAGGCAGAAGTGGGTTTCTCACACAAACATTAATAAAATATAATGCAATTTAATCATTTTAATCCACAGGTCAGGAAATCATAAAAATGGAGGATTTTTATAACAGTTTTAAGTTCTTGGGACAAGCTTTTTGGGACTTGGTGAATTTACATAACCAGTGTCTGACCACTTTTATTGACTTAAAAAAGAAAGACAAACAACAAGTGGTGCTTCACTCTAACTTTTGAAGCAACATATTAAACTTTGTCAACATCAGGTCCGCTGTGCTGCAGGAATATTAATATTTTTAAACAATAATTGAAAGATAGATCTACTACTAGTTTAGATTTCAGATGGTGAACTATCAAATTAACTTTAGAGCTAACAGGCTGTTGGAGAATGAACTTACTGGGCTGTAAGGAGACTTAATTACAGTTCCATCACAAGTTCTGCTGAACCACACGATGCTACATGATCAACATGCATTACAAAACAAGCAGAGCTACCTGGATGCACCTGTGGCTTGGCTCCAGATACTCACTGTGAGATGTAATTAATTGGCACAATTAAAACTCTACACTGGGACAGACTGCAGTCCATACACATCCACATCTCCCCTGCCGGAGGCTGCATGGGATCTCCCAGTAGGCTTAATTAATAGTGGGTGGATTGTTGCACTGCCCTGAAGATGTTCATAAGCTAATCCCCTGAGCTGTTCTCCTGTGGACCACCCACTGTGGCTATAATTGATAAGAGTCTCCAACCTACATGTTTATAAAATTCAGTGTTTTGCTTGTTTCTAATGTATGACACAGCCTGAGGTCAGCCTGTGGTTTAGTGACATAGATCACTGCAAGAGCATACTTGACCTATGGCAGGCGAGTCTGAGTTGTGTGCTCAACACCCTTCACTCACCCATATCATGAAGCAAAGCATTATTGGTAGAAAACATTGATAAGAGTAGGAGCAGAGCTTGTTATACTTGACATATATGGATATATTGACATACATATATTGATTTGCATAACATTTGTCTATATATGTACATCTCATCTTTGAAATTAAATTACAGAAATGCATACACTTATTCAGGATATTCTAGTTTTCCGAGTAGTACCTGAAACTTAACTTCAAAGATTAAATGTACACATACAGACAAATGGTATGCAAATCAGAATATCTCAGCTTTTATTTGTTTATATTTTTCTCATCAGGATTTGCAGCTTCAGAAAATCTCAAATAATAAAACTGAGAAAATAAATATATTGCTTGAAATCAATAAAATAATGGATTTTAAATACACAAATGTCAGGCCTCTGAAAGTAAACTCTTAGATCTGTACTTAGTACATAAAATGTATTGGTTTCACTTTTTATGTTGAATTTCCTGAATAAAAACCATATTCCAATCTTCCGAGTAGCACCTGTAGACTTCGCACCCTGGGATAATTTTTCAGGACCGATTGACTTTTTAATGCAGTTTATTGTTGGAGGGAAGTTTTGATTGTAAGCTCCATTTTTTCAAGAAATACACAGCATCTCAAAAAAAAAAATCCTACAGGATATTTCAGAATAGGTATAACTTCAGTGACATTTTTTACTCAGTAAAACATCTGGGCACATTATGGTTTTGCTCTTCTTCATTCCCTAAAAATAATTTTAAAAATCTTATGGAGGTTTGAGCACAGCATGGTGTGAGCATGGCTGTGTGCCCCCATGACCACCATCAGACAAAACGCTGCTCTGTGGCCACTTCACCCATTATTTTGATCACTTTACCCAATCACCTGAACGACTGTTCCCAGTCAGATGGCCTCTGTATGAGATTAAAGGGGTAAAAAGAAAGTAAACATTATATAGTAGCCCGATGATACCATTCAATAACTAGAGAGCCCAGACCTCCGCCAAGCTCCATTGCAATGTTAACGAAAATTTCAAAGTGATCCAGAATCCGTAATCTCTTCCAGATCTTCACAAGAATCTAATCGATAGTTCCTTACATCATTCCCAAGCTATCCTGAAAGGTTTGTTGAAAAGACTTAAGGAGACGGAAGCAGACTAGCTGAAGGTTAGTTTAATAACACCCTTGTCCTTCATCACAATGGACAGGTGTGGGATGAGACCCGCCATATGTGAATCTCTCAACCCTATGCAACCTCATCTATTGGTTTATCAGCCAGCATTAATAGCTATGGGTATTTAGAAAGACCCGGCAGCTCTACAGTAAGAGAAGAAGCGACAGACACACACAGTATTCAGAATTTTATTTTTTCTATGGAGTATGGACATACAGCGCATTCAGAGCTGCTGATTCTAAGAAAGCAGAGACAAAGCTAATTGCAGTGCAGCTCGCTTTATTCTGCCAACTGCCATGTTACTGCATTGTAATAGAAAAACATCCAAACTCTTTTGGGGTTTGTTGTTAC
>JBBBVT010000008.1:9444449-9460804 GCA_037177035.1 Craterocephalus eyresii
TGGGATTTGTTATTACTTATGAAGCAGCCTGCTGCAACTCAAAGAACTCGTTTTTGTCCTCAGTTAACAAAATGGAAAGAATAACATAACGTACCATTATGTACATTTACAATTTAATTTAATCTGTCAAGCACAACTCTCAAATGGCTGGAGCAAACAAGATAAAACAAGTTGAAGACTGTAAAGATGAGCCAGTAGCCCCTCAGAGCTGTAAGGATCCTATCAGCTGTGCTACAAACACAGTGATCTGTTGAGCTTCTACAAGCAGAAGTTCCCAGTTTGTAACTGGATGAGAGGAGGTATGAACCATATCATTTGTAAAGACTTATGGACATTTTATCATTCTTAATCATGAAAAAGGGTCAGCTTAGCATATAGATTTTATAGTTATATCTTATAGTTCATAGTTGAAAGTGCGCTTCATAAACACACACACTGAAGAAGTGAACTAATCAGCCGTATTGATGACTTTCAGAATCATCAATGACAAACCATCTCACACGGTACCAGTACTACGGGGAAGTCAGTGCTATGAAAGCTCATCATCTCTGTTTAACCCATGAAAAGTTCACAGAGGTAACAAAAACAGTCCAATACAAGACAAACAGGTGAATAATGTGCAACAGGAAATGACGAATGGACCTCTGATAATAAATCTGCCTCTGGGATGGCAAGCTAGACGTGGTCCCTTCTAAGCTTACAAACCAGCAATGCTCAACATCTGGTACATCAGCAAGTTGTAAGCTTATTTCAGTGTGCAGATACAAAGACAAATCAGAATGAAGGCGAACTGGACGAAGCAAACGCTGCAGCTCCTCAGAGTGAAAGTTTCATATTCTGAACAGGAAAGACTAAATACAAAGATCTTTATATTGTATTAACACTTAGACCTCCACATTTTCTCTCCATTTATTAAGCTTGTAATGTGAGAAAAGCAGGCTAAGCTGCTTTTCATTACTGAGACAACTTAGAATTCAGCTTATCTAATTAATCAGTGATCGACTTCTTGACCCGTCTTCATTCAAGACGCTGACTTTTCTCGTCTCTGTCTTAGTGGCTGTGAGGATTATTGAATGTTCAAACACCATTAGCTGCACATCTACGCTGGAGGAATTCAGCCCAGTTCTTTATTCCTCTTTCTCAACCAGTAAACGTTTCCATTTCATAAAGTACTCAGGTGTAAATATAACAGTAAGCGTATGTCTATACTCTTTATATGCACAACTATAACAATAGTTTGTTGGTCCAGAGTTCTAGCAAAATGAAAATGACCTTAACGGAGTATTTTGGCATGAACGCATCCAGTGCACAGAGGTGAGAGTGAAGTTCCTCACACTTTGTCTTCAGCAAAAGAACAGAGTCCGTCCATGACGTTCTTCATATTTTCATTTTCACTGTTGAACAAGGGTTGCTGAATTCAGACATCCCTAAAAACCAACATATAACTGATGTGGGTCCACAGCTTTGGATGGTGGATGGACTGGATGACAGCTGCCTTAAAGATGGCTCCATCCATTTTATAAACAAGTGCTGTATTCATACTCCTGTCAGTCCAAACATTGGGCTGAACAGTGTTAGAGACTTCTCCTTAGAACGGGATGCAGATTCCAGTGACTAAACCATATGGATGGTGTCCATGTTTTGAATGCATGTGCCAGAGAACGGTTAAGTTAGTACGGCTGTGCAGAAACCCTCCGGGTACTGATGGGGATGTGTGCAAACACCATCACAAAGGAGCAAATGAATGTACTGTACACAGCATGAACTGCTCATCAGACATACGTTTGGATCTCCTGCCCTTCTCCTCAGTTTTTTCCCAGAGGATTCCCTTCACCTGCGAGCTTCCTCCTCATACTGCTCCTCTCAGAGAACCTGCTCAGTGCTGGAGGCGGACATGTCCAGGAGCCTCCAGGCTGCGTTTGGGTTCAGCTCCTCCTGGTCACGACACAAGGCCCAGACATACATCATCCTCATCACCTTCTCCTGTTGAGAGAAGTCAAGAGCAGAGGGTCAGTTTGGGTATGATGCGGATCTAGAGCTCCTCCAGACTTATTTCACATTTCACATCTACAACACTGAATGAAGAAAACTAAATAAGGTCTATCTTTGTATTTTGATGGATCATAAATTCCAATTTTCTTTACAAACCAAATTATTTTCCTTAATTTACAGGCAGCTCATTAGACACTTCTACTGCCTTTTCTAATGTGCATTACTGACCTCTGACCTCATTCCAGCTATTTGAGTTGTTTGTGTGCTTTGTCATGGAAACTCTGATCATATCAATTAAATTCTCTCCTCAGAGGCAGTAATTACAGCCCAACTGACCGGATCCCCCTCCACAATGTCTCCTTTGGGGCTGCGGATCACCATGACGACTTGAGCCTGGAAGGTGATGATGAGCACAGGTCCTTGGTCCATCATCTTACCCATCGCCAGCTAAGAACAGAGGAAACCACAATGAACACTATTGCTTTTGTCGCTGCACCTGCAGCAATTTCATTTCTTAAGCTTCGTGGGCTGGAATTGATTAAGTCAATGAACACATTAAAAAAAATTCTCTACATGAAATGAATTACCTTTTGCTTTTGGGGTGCAAGCAGGGGTCGCGTTAACGGAATACCATTTTTTCCCGAGATCATTGTTTACTAATCCAGCACTGGTAATAGCCTATACTTTCATTAAGAAGCGCTGCGGGCCCCTCCACACAGCATGTGAAATTTTCTACAGTTTGTGCTGCTGAAAACATGAAAGCAGATGAAGCAATCTCTGAATGAAACAAAGCTGCCAAATGTCACGTGTCTACAGAGATGTAGTGCCGTGTCAGGCTTAAAAGAATAATGTTCTACATCTACAGAAAAAAAAGAAAATCAACAGGGCAGTCGACTGTTTTTTGGTGTGTTGACAGTTTTGTACCAAGAGGAACAGCAGCAGACCGGAGACACCAGAGAAACTGAGCGACCTGCGGCTGCTTAATCAGTTTCTGAAAGATGATCACATTTTGGCACAACAGCGGGTCCAGCAGGGGCACGTTTGTAACATTTGACCCATGCAGGACCCCGCAGTCCTGGTGAAGCTCTGCAAGCTCTCAAAGTTGTCACTACTCTGTCTCGATTCATTGTTAGTCGGCCCTCTGTGTCTTCTGCACATCTGCATGATGTGTGGCGGTGTGGATTTTCTGCTCACCTCGTTCGGGCTGAATATTAGCTAAAAATAGATCGCTATCGTATATTTCATTATTAACTAAGAAAGGTTTAAAAAAAAAAGCTAAAAATATAAAATGACCAAATTTTTATGACCGCGTCAGTCAAAACGACCGACAAAGAAAAATTGTAACGCAACATCTGAGTGCAAGTTTACTTCTTGACTCATCTAGTTTTCTGAAGAGAAAAAATATCCTTGCTTCTGTGTCTGCATTTCATCTGGATGCAACTGTTCAATTTCAGCTGCATGCAAAGTGGAGCGCCGCAGCAAACGGGTAATAACAAGTGTGTCACTAATGTTGGGTAAACCTTATTCACAAACCCCAGCTCTGTTAGGGACCTAGCATGTTTATGGGACTGATTGGAAGGTTGTTAAGCATAAAACTGGCTGTCTGAAAATGTGTTTCTGTGACTGTTGTTATCAAGCTGGAAAGCTCTGACAGCTTACTTTGATCCTAAAACAGTATAACTTACAGCAGGGATCACCAGGTCCAGATCTCTTGGGGCCGTGTCCTGCATGTTTTTAGATGTTTCTCTGCTGTAGTACAACACACCTGACTCATATTAATGGGTCATTAGGAGGGTTGTAAGAAGTTGGAGAACTATTTCATTTGAACTAGATGTGCTGCAGCAGGGAAATATCAAAAACCTGCAGGACCTTGGCCCAAGAGGTCTGGAGCTGGTGATCCCTGACATGTTGTTTTATTTAAAAAAGCAGGAGTTGTGTGAAACTGTTAGTTTATATGAGTAAAACAACTTACATCTATGTTATCAATGTCCAGAACCTTGGACTGAAAGAGGAGCCCCAGACCCCTGGCCTGCCTGATGGGGTGGGCCAGCTGGCTGTATGTCTGCGGACACATGAGTATGAAACATTACACTTTCTACATGCTACATCAAAACTTAAGTGCTCAGATCTACTTAGTGGCTCTTTGTGAGATTACAGCTGATAAAAATAAAATAAAAATGTGTTACAAATACCAGTGAAATGCTCCAGAATCTTCTCTGTGTCATATAAACTTCATCAGAGGCTTATGGACAGCTTTACAATTTTGTTGCCTACCAATCTGATTCGATAACTTTGTCCATCTCTAATATGTAGATGCACACAAGAGTGCTAATCCACTGCCCATGTGGATCCTGCGTCAATCCTGGAGGATCAGGGCTTAAGAACTGATCAAATATAAATGCAGAGGTGATGGTGAATAACTTACAGCTTCATAGCACCAATCCTTTAATACATCCAGCTCTCCCCGGATCATAGCCTGCAGAAAAAAAAGTCACAGAACATCACAGAGTAATTACATCTGTTTAAGCAAATTCTGATTACAATGGCAACTTCTGCTCATACAAAGTTAGTGGCAAGGTAAATGCAAAAAGGTCCAAAGATGTTCCTGTTAAATCGGCAGATTTTTATGTAAGTAAACATGTGAATTTAGATGACTGCAGATCATTTCCAGCTTGATCTGAAGATGCTTTTTACTCCCCAGATTCCATTACAGCTTTGGACTTTTTTAAGTAAATGGGGGGCACAATGCAATGTTCTGTTTTAAATCCTGTTCGTTTAAAATTTGCAGACATCTGACAAGTCACATGTCTGTTAGTTTACAGAATACAGTCTGAGCTGAAATAAGGAGTGAAATAAACAAGTAAAGCAAATAAAGCAAAACCTTCATCAGTAATTCAGCTCTACATGTGATTTGGAAAATTATCCCTGCAGCAGTGATTGAAGAGAAGAGTGTAAATAAAGCAATCAAAGTAACATAAAATGAAGAAGTTGGAGGCCCCTGCTTACCTCTAGGATGTTAGGGATTATATCTTTCTCGCACTGTTTGAGAAAACGATCCTTGTCAAACTTGGGGTCGGCCTTTAGGATCTCCGTCAGCACCTCCGACATTTCCGTCTTGGAAAAAAGACCGCCTGAAAACACAAATCAGCCATCAACTACAGACTTGCAGCCTGAAACAGGATCTGTTGTTATCTGAATATACAACCACCACAACACCAAGCATGCATTTCAACATTTCCCCTTTTACTTTTATGAGATATATTTAAAATATGATTGAAACAGCTATCAAGTTTAAAATTAATATTCAATGTGACTCAGAATTACCTAGAAAGTCTGTGACTCTGTCAGTGACAACTCTGGATGCTCTGATGAGGGCATTGTCACTTTCATCATATTTCATCTTCATCTCAAAGAATCCTGAAGACAACAAGAAGAGGATCCTCAGGTGAAGTGGAGGAGAAAGCCAGCACCAAAGCAGCAGGCACATCAATTACCAGCAATTTCACTGCAATCTCTGCTGCCACCTGCTGCCTTTAAAAGAGATTACATGTGTGCTTATTGTGCAGAAGGTGGCTGCAATAAGCTTCACTTACTGTTAAAAACTACATTATTGTCCTTGAAGTCCTTCCACTGCTGAAACCACTTTGAATCTTTGTGGAGAACGACACCCATAGCCTCTCTAAATCACAAGGGGCAGAAAAATCACACAGTTAGAGCTCAATACAACGGAAGTTGCTTCCTTTTTGGGGAAGTGACCTGAAAGAAATGTGCTACTTCTAATCACAGGATCTAGTCCTTCTTTTTCTTCTACCACAGAAGCAAGGGAGTGAAAACGCCGACTCACTCATTTGCCTCAAAGACTCTGGTGCTGCTGTCTGCTCCTTTGGATGAAAAATCGCTCCTCTTCCTCAGCTGAGCAGGAGCCCTGTAAGGGCCGGCATCACCAACATCCATCTCTTTTTTCATGGTCTCCACACTCTACGCAGAACACAATTATATTTAGGGTTCATTTTCATTAAGTACTTAAGTACTCGAGTATAGATATGAGTACTAATAAATCCTGTTAAAGTTCACTGGTAAGGTAGTAAGGATATATTAAATGGGACATCCTGTGGCCATCCAGCAGATATAAGCTTTAAAACTATCTGGATCTTCATAGATAAGGACGATAAAATGTTTTTTTAGTGGATTTGATTCACCGCTGTGACAAGACACCTCAAATTTGAACTCATTTACATCGGTATCAGGTGAATAGTGGGTGTTGAGTTTGAGATTCGCCCTGTCTGTGTTGGTCTCACATTGTTGACTGGGATGGAAGCGTCCGGGAATGACAGGCTGCCCAAACTGATTCAGCCTTACTGACTGGCAGACTACAGAATTCAGATACATTCTCCTAGGTATGGACAGTGCTGAGTTGTAAAGACATTAGCTAGTCAGGCTGCAGCAGTCATACCCCAATTAATTTAGAGATGTTTCCTCATGCAGGAACATGATTGTCCATGATACAGATGTGGATGATGCAGATCCAGTGCGACAATGTTTTTACTGGGTGAGTCCAGAGACTCGTAAACTGCTGGATACAGAAGTTGACTACATGCTGAATGGGATTGCTGAACGTACAGTTTCTAGCTGGGCTTTGCCTGATAACACAGCTCAGGTTTGTAGACCTCCGAAAGCTTCACTTAACAGCGTCACTAAGCCTGACTCTTTTTCCTTGCCTTGCCACGTACAGCATGGATGACTGTATTGATTAGGTTGGTTCTGCGGAGTTTATTGGCAAGTTAGATTTGTTAAAGGGTTAAAGGGATACTGGCAGGTTCCCCTGACAGTAAAACGTCCCTCAGGCCTGTCAGGGCTTCGGCAGATTTTTCCTAATCTTCATTAATTAATTAATAAACATTCATTAATAAACTTTGCAGTTGTGGGACCCGTAGTAATGACTGAAAATCTCAGGTTCCTTTCTAACCTGTGAGATGGCTCTGAATGCTGTGGTCTTGCCAAGTTTCTCTCCTCCTTTAGTGACAGATTCTGCAGAATGCATGGCCGTCTTGGCTGCTTCTTCCAAACCCTCCTTCATCTTCCTGCCTATGTCTGTACGACTCACTTCATCGAGACCCTTTGGGGATGAAAGCAGCACAAAAAAAAATCAAAAAGGTCTTGAGGCACTAATAAGACACAAACTCTAATTCTCCTAATTTAGAAGTTTTTTAAAACAACATCAGAAGATACTTGGTCAAGCTCAGAGTAAAAACCATGAGAAGTATTTATCAATGTTGATGAGTTTTGTCCTCTGATCTTACCTCTTTGACAGTCTCTGAGAAAGAGCCCAATGTCTTCTTAAACACCTCTGATGTCTTCACAGTCTCGGCCTCTATAGTTTTCTGATGAATTAACACAAAAGAAAAAGACTTTAAAATTTCAAATTATAGCTGATAATAAACCCCCAAAATCTAAACTCAAACGTTTTATATAAACTAAAGTAAAGCTAAACAGTATCCGTACATATTTCCTTCGAGCCTGCTGAAGGGCATCAGACTCCTCGAGCCTTTTGGCTTCCTCTCTGAACTTTTTGATGTTTTCCTTCATTTCCTGATTCTTACTGAACTCCTGACGGAGGCTATCAACAAACTCTCCCAGAAAACCTTTACGTCCAGAATTATATCGGATCTAGAAAGACAAGCAGAACAATAGATTTTAGTTTAACAGGAAGTTACATTGATTAAGAGGTTAACCATATAATTCTAATTGTACAGCAAATAAATGGGACATTTCTGTACCTGTACAGCTGCAGCTGGTGTCCTGTGTAATCTATAAGCAGCTCCTCCCCATACTGCAGACACCAGAGGCCGAGAGCACAGTGCCATGGCATTTCTGCCCATGAGCTGCGGCAGAGTGACACAAAGTGTTACACACACAAACTTTAACATACCTTCATAGATATGCAACAGTTGACGCACAACGGGTGATAAATTAGGGAAAAGACAACATAAATAGCATGCTGATCATCTGCAAACCATCAGAGGATCTTCTATGGGACTTTTTTAATGAGCACCATCCTTTCAAAGACATTCAGTCAATTAGGGTTTTTATAACGGAGGTACAAAGTGTAATGATGTCTGTAATATCACTTATAATATTCTGTAAATGATCTGATTTAGTCACTGAAAATGATCAAAGTTATCAATCTTTGAGTGTGTCCTATTGACCAATGAATTGGGCAATCTGAAAAATATAAATTCCATCAGAACAAAAAAGACATCCCAAGATAACCAGACGCACACTTGATTGCTGCAGTTGTGGTATTTTAATGACTAATTAAAGGTGCTGTGTAGATTCATGTTACCCATTCAGTTCTTACACATCTGACACTGCTACCGTTTCTCCTCACGTTCAATGTAAACTTAACTAAGCACCTTTCGTGTTATAACAAGTTCTTCGTGTTCAATTAGACGCCCAGCAGACTTATTTGTATAGAAGCACAATCACTAAAGGCTTAAAACCTTGTTTAAATTTCTAAATGGTAACACCAACAACCCCTGCTGATGCAACAAGGCCTCTTCTAACGGACATATTTCACTGTAACCGACCATAAAACAAAAACCTTTCAATTAAAACAAGATAATACTGACTCCATATCCGTCAAAGTCTTCTTCTTTTAACAAGCTACGCATCACAGATCAAGAAACTGTAATATGAGACTGCAATATTGTCTAACCTCATAGCACCGACACACGGAGGCTGCCATCTTGATCCTGAAGTGCGCCGGGAAGCACGTGCATCACTGCTGCAGCAGCTGACATTGTGCCTGACCAATAGAAGCGCAGGAAATCAGTGAGGGCGGGCCTAGCACTCATGACGTGAAGGGAAAATCTCGCCCCAAAAACGAACGGATATCTTGGTTTCATAACTGTACTTCACATATTGTACCAAACAAAGTGAATGATACCTGTGTGCTGAGGGGTTTAAATGCTGACACTACCAGTGAATTTTCACTGACTTTATTTAATTTAATCTTTAAAATTTAATAGATATACTTAATATAGAATATAAAATAATAATATAATAACCGTAATCAATCACTCAGAATGAAATGACTGTTATGACTGATAATGATCCAGATGAATGGCAGGTATCTCTTGGCATGCCGGCTTTAGAGCGCCCCCCTGCGGAAGGTATGTGTACTGCAGGGACTCCTCCCCTCCCGCTGCAGGGTTGGGAGCTCTCCCTTTCTGCGGCCAGCTCGCCTTGACAGCCGACACTGGCGCAGAGTCTGGTCTCAAACCTTTACCATATTTTCTCTGGCATATAGCGACAATTCATACCCAGACCTTCCTCTCATCCTCTTCCGGAGACAAGCGTTGGAGCGGCCTCGTCTAGAATGGGGAACCGAGACGACGAATACGATTTCTTGTTCAAAGGTAAAAAAAAATAAAAAAAAAATAAAAAAAAAGGACAGAAAGAAAGAAAGAAAAAAAGGGGGAAAGAAAAAGAAAGAAAAGATGACTGCATTCCCCATTGCACGGGCTCATCCCCGCTAGGTGATGCTTTCCAGTTGTGTGTGAATCTATGTGTCAGATGTTTTGGGGGTTTTTTTTGGCTGTGCAGTTGTGTTCATTTGCAAAGGAAACAGGGTTTTTCTCCCAGAGGCTTCCCGGATGATAATCGGTTGTTGTTATTACAGCACGCCGTTGTAACGTTACAACGCCTGCAGCTACATTTATAGGGACCGCACGCGATACCAAATCCGCGCTCAAGATTTTTTAAACTTTCATCAACTCATAAAGCCGGATAAAATGCTTCAAGTGAGCACTTTTCCTCGTTTATTGAGCCATGTTTGATGTTCCTTCCTCTCTCCTCCTCTGGAGGTTGATTAAAGGCCCATTAGCCTCTACCTCTGCTGATCAATAGGAGTCATTCCCGTATGATTATGGCACAGATACAGATATTTTAACTTCATCAGTTTGAAGGCTGTCTGACAGTCAGTAGGCCTTAGAGGTTGAGGCTGAAATGGTACCAGACCCAGGTTCACGTTTGGATCCAGAATGCCTTCTTTGATCATGATATGTGGCACATTAACATCCCGGGCCTGTATAAGCCAAAAGGCCATTTAGCTATAACAAAGTATCCTCTGTGGGATGAATGGGGCATCTGCCGGAGGCGAGGGATCTTTGCCTCTCCCTCCCTCCCTCTACGCTTCTCTCTGCCCGAGCCATCGTCTGTGTACCCGTCCGAAACAGGAAGGGCAAGGCGGGCTGAAACTGTCGATTCAGGGTTTGATGAAGCGAGTTATCAGCTTCCTGCAGCCCGGAGCTGCCGATGCCGACCGGGAGGACAAAGTTCTGCCCCGTTTCCTTTTTGTGGAGGAAGCAAGGGAACAAAAAAAAGAGGCTCCACCTTTGCCTCTGTGAACAGCAACTCAACCCCCGGCCATCACTTCCCTCCCCACTGATACATTTACAACAAGCCTGAAAGAATGCGCGAGCAACAGGCCCTGCTAATGATCAATTATTTTATTACTTCATACCAACAAAGTACCTAAATGCCAGAAACAATTACTCTAACTGATTTCTTTCTTTGACTGGCGACAGTCTTAAAACATCATGGTCTATCTTTTCTTATCCTCCCTATATTTTTTTCTTGCAGGTATCAATTGAAACTTAAGCTGAGCATGAAGATTTCATCTCTGTGCATTTCACAATCTGATGCAGAACATTAAAACTGCAGGATATGTTGTTGTTAAAAGTCATTTACAGACACACACTAACCTCCTCTTCTTGCCCTCCACAGTGGTGTTAATCGGAGACTCGGGCGTAGGGAAGAGTAACCTGCTCTCTCGATTCACTCGAAATGAGTTCAATCTGGAGAGCAAAAGCACCATCGGGGTGGAGTTTGCCACGCGCAGCATTCAGGTGGATGGCAAGACGATAAAGGCTCAGATCTGGGATACGGCAGGACAGGAGCGCTACCGAGCCATCACCTCAGCGTGAGTCTGACCTTGTGCCTGTAAACTGACACCGCAGCGAGAGGAGATGCTTCACCCCTGCAGTAACCACTGAGCATCTCTAAGACAGCACCACTTAAACCATGCAGGATGATGGTTTTCTATGCAGTTAAGTGGCAGGTGGAGCTTAAGTTCATTCTACAGCTTCCGATCTTGTTGAGCAAGAAACTGATCCTACTAAATGCCCAAAATAGAGGAGATTATCTGATAAAATGCAAATGTAGAATGTTAGACTATAAATTTAAACCGTAAAAATCTCTCTTAAGTTCACCAAAAAGAGACACCAAAGAGCTTCTACACAGGATTGGATTCATAATGATGCTTCAAACATCAGGACCTCCTTCCGATGATTCAGTGCTACAGTCCTATTGGAGGCCCTTTGGTACACTGATCCATCTGCTTTTACACACTTAAAACTCAAAGGAACTATAAAATGTGAAATAGGACACAGTTATAGGTAGTTAATGTCAGGAAGTAAAGTCAGAAAATGCTCAGAGTGAGTGTGAACCGCACCCACAAGTCAAGGAGACACAGCCATAAACCGCTGCACGGCACCATAACAGCAACTTCCTGAGTTATTTCTTAATCACTATTAATGCTGTTTTTTAATCATAATGCAGCAGTTAGCATCTTATCTGCTTTCATAAAAGGGATGTAAAAGTCCAAATACACCAGATGTGATGGTTGTGTTGCAGATACTACAGAGGGGCGGTGGGAGCGCTGTTAGTGTACGACATCGCCAAACACCTGACCTATGAGAACGTGGAGCGCTGGCTGAAGGAGCTGAGAGATCACGCCGACAACAACATCGTCATCATGCTGGTGGGAAACAAAAGCGACCTGCGCCACCTCAGGGCTGTGCCCACAGACGAAGCCCGGGCCTTTGCAGGTACTGAAACTTATTTAAATCGTATTCAGAACGTCTTGTCTTGGAGTCTCACTCTCTTTGGGTAGTTTTATGGATATTTTGGCCCAAAATATAACTAGAGAATATCCGAGCATTTTGGCCTTTTCATAAATTAAAATAGTTAAGCTCAACATAACAAAACATGTACATTTGATTTTAATGTCATTAGAAATAATTTTATAATGTGCAGACTTCTGTGATGTCTTCATACGATGTTCTCTTGTTTCACACTCAGACAAGCTGACACCGGCGCCGCTCTCTGCAGGCAGGCTGTGTTTCAGCGTGTATAACGAACCCTAATATCTTTGTTTGCCCACAGAGAAGAACAATCTGTCATTCATAGAAACCTCAGCCTTGGACTCTACAAATGTTGAAGAAGCCTTCAAGAACATCCTCACAGGTATGCGTGTGAAGAGGAACTACTGTACCCTGTACTCACTCACTCAGGGGTGGATTACTGAAAGCAGATTCAGCAAAGACTCTACATTTGAGGGGGAATACAGGGTTTTCTACTCTAGAAAGAGACGGTTACAATGGCAACTGATACTGTGAATCCAGCGAACTTAAGAGTTTCTGACTCCTGCAGAGCTTGAAGCATCTGTCTCAGTTCCTGTATCGAAGCCCACATCAGAACGCATTCGTTTGCAGGAATTTGCAAACTAAGACTGACAAATCATTTCATCATGTGATCACGGTGCTGCTGCTGCATTCCTGTCATCACTGGCATTTTCTGTTCAAGATAACATTTCAAGGTGAAGAGTTGAAATTCAGTCAAACATGACTTTTGATTGTAAGCTGTAATTGTAAAAAAGCCTGATAGCTTTTTTTTGGCTGGATGGAGCTATGCTTTTGTGGTATTCTCCCTGTAGGTAGACACTTTCACATCTATTCAATCCATAGTCTCAGTATGGTACGTTTTTTTATTTCCACGGGGACAATGCACAACACTTCATTAACTTTTTAAGATAACAAAAAGGAGAGATGCAGGTGGCAGGTTCTAGCAAAACTGCAAATTTCCACCTGTAGTCCCTTGATTTAGTCACGCTAAAGTTGGATAAGGATAAAAAGCAAGCAGCATTTCATCATAATCCATTTGGAAAATGTAAAATGGATAAATACTTAACTAGTGAATAATCTGGATCAGTGTTAATTCACTGTTTCCTTTCTTCATTCTTGTCTTTTGAAACAAACATCATCTGCATCGGCTCAGTAACGCCAGTAGGGCTGATTGCTCTTTATTTTCTGTCATCTGTTGCCATGGTGAATCATACATTCAGAGTCCCATTAATGACGGCTGTTTTTCAGTTGCCAGCATACTTACTGATCAACAAACTGATGTGGTTTGGAGCTTAGAAACCTTAGAGTTTTCCACCTCATAATTCATTAGTTCTGGGTTATTCTTATAGTCTCTCTTTATCAGTCGTCATATGAGACTGTAAAACTAAACCTTGATAATGACTGACTGCATAACCTTTTGACTTTGCTTGTGTAACTTCCTCTTACAGTCAGTTTCCCTTTACAGCTGCATAGTTTTGGTTCTAGGTACCCCACTTAAATTGGAAAGGTCATTATGTGAGGTAGAATAATCTAGAGCGTTCTGAGTAAATGCCCATATTTTCTTTTTTTCCCCTCTGAAAACAGAAATATACCGCATCGTATCGCAGAAACAGATTGCAGAGCGATCTGCCCATGACGAGTCCCCAGGAAACAACGTGGTGGACATCAGCGTTCCACCGACAACAGACGGCCAGAGGGGGAGCAAACTGCAGTGCTGTCAGAACCTGTAACCCACGGCCACTATCCCCCTCACCTGGGTCAATTATTAATTGAAATCCACAGTGCTAATATGCTTCCATCTGGTGCAATGTTGTCTGAATCTGCACTTTTTAGATGAGTGGAGTCGGTTCCATTTTGCCACAACGTTCAATCCCGGAGAAATTGTTTGATTTCACATTGTAATCTGACCCAGGTTCAGTCAGCGACATACTGGTGACGAAAAACAGGACTGATGGTGCAGCACAAGAAGATACCACAGTTAGTTAGCCATGGTAGTGTAGCAGAACAGACTTGCCTGAGACCTTGTTTGCGTAGACATATCTTTGGGTAGACGGTTATTGCACCAACTGGAAGCCTGGGTTTTACTCCCGCCCGTTCCATTCGTATCAGCAGTCCTGTTTTTGAGCTTCTCTCCTCTTCCTTCAAGCATCATCTCAAAAGTGAGTGTGACGCTGCTGACGCTTATTTCATTTTGTGTAATATATTTTTTTTGTTTGTTTGTTTTGATAGCTTGTCTGCTCACATACATTATAATAATGCCATGAAATTAAATTTTACAATATTGTCAGTGTCTTTTTTTAAAATTCTAAGCAATATGCACTAACTGCACCACATTGTTACTCTCAAATATTACAGCATCAATTTGCTGATGCATGAAAAGACTATTTTACATACAATTAAAGTGGAGGCTAAGATAGAAGCAAACTTTTTACTTTGACTTATTTCCTTAATTTAATGGTCACTTTTGGTTTATTGAACCCATTCAAGCTTCAAGCAGTTATTTAAATAAAAGGAGCCAATCAAAATGAATGTAGCATGGGTAAAACTCACCCGGCCTTAGTGCTTTAGGGTTAGAAATCATGGTTTGGATCTTTTTAATGTGCATTGTGCTTTATCAGCCCTACTGCATGTTTCTTTTTTAAAGTTTTACTACAAGCAAGCTAAAAGCCACTGCCTATAACCATTTTGCATATTTATAAGCATGAAAAATGTGCTTTATTATGAGCCATACTCTGTGTTCTCTGACACTTTACAGACAGCTCTAAAAATAATTAGGAGAATTGTGAAGTCTGAGACTACAACTCCTACACAGACTGATCAGACCACATCTGAAACAAGCAGATCACAGTCCACACCGAGCCCAGGAGTCCCTCATGTTTTATTGCACAATAACCCAACTTTCCAGGGGATGAAGCAGGAAGACTACAATAACACAAAATACTTTGTTTAGCATATGCTGCATACACCAATCGACATCTCAAACACATTTTTCTTTCATTGCAACAGTGTTTCTCTTCTATTTAAAACCGCATCTCTTGAGATGAAGACATGACTACTGGTCTTTGCTAGGCAGCTCGTCGATGAATGAACTACAAGTGGAGCAGGCCTGTTTGCTAACGCACCTTCGTGACAATAGAAGAGGCATCGTCCAATTAGAATGTAAACACGGCTCACACTTTGAATACTAGTTTCCTCCCACACTGCAGTTCCACACCTGGAGTGGTATCCCATATACTACACAAAGTGTGAATAATACATGGAGCCTCTGCTGCCGCCCAAACATAAAAGCTTTGCCTGGAAATTGAAAGGAGTTCAGATTATAGGCAAGGAGACGTGTAAGAGTGACTGTCACCCCGTACTGGTCAAACAAAGAAAAAAAGTAGTATTCACAGCTAGACTTTGTCAATCTTGTTTTTTAGATTACTATCCTCTGCAGGGTTATGGTTTCCCCCTTGTTCAACACCAGCTAAATACATTGTGAAGGGGGGCATGGGGGATTACAGGTAGTGAATATGTTTCATATTATACTGTAGTAGCATGCTGAATCAGTTTTATATCCTGCTACATTAGCTTGTGTCTTAGTATCTCTTAAGTTTGTGTCACTGACATAAAATGTCAGGCTGGTTAGTCCGTTTTCCACGTGTCCACTCATCAATTCCCAGCACTGGCTGTTGGTGACGACATGATTTTCATCTACAGTGACTCTGGAATGAGTTCCTCCCACAACCACTTCTGTGGTCGGCCATTACCGTGGTAGTTTTATCAAGTGCTTCACTAAGCAAGAGGAGAAAGCGGCTCTTCCCCTCAGAATGGTCCGTATGAAGTGCAAAAGTTCATTTTCATGATTAATTTTGTTGTTTTGTTTTTTTTAGAGAATGCTTGGGTGAGCTTCCTTTTAAATATTCCTCGTGCCACCGCTCCGCACTCATACGATGGTCTCATCAGTCATTTTCTTTGTCGACTTGGTCGGCACTGAACGTTGGGTGGTGTGTGCTCCCTTCATGTCGGGCATGAGCAGACGCACTTTCTGATTGGTCCTCCTCCACTCCGAGTACAACTGACAGTGATACCGAAATGACACCTGAGATTGCATTATATGAAAGGGGGAGGAAGGGATGAACAAAAACACAACAAGAAAGAAAAGGCAGATGTTAATAAAACGGACACAAAGATGTTTAAGACAGAGTAGCATGGCTGCAGTGCAGCAAAGACAGGGTCACAGGAGAGTGGAAAGACTAAAGTTTCAGCATATCTCTACTTATGCCTTTGCTTAAAGCAGAATTTCACTTTTTTTTAACCTGGGGTCCGTTTTCATCTTTCCTTTCATACATGTGAGTGATGGAGAAAGCAGCATTCAAGATTGCTCCAGTATTTAGCCAGGCATGTAACATTAAGTAT
>JBBBVT010000008.1:9466566-9481293 GCA_037177035.1 Craterocephalus eyresii
GAAAAATGTCCTAAATAAGGAAAATATTTGTACTTAAACTTTTGTACTAAAATTTTACACTTGGCACCCCATACATTATTCAATGGATTTACACACATACATTTTCATATTCACAATTTCCCTTTTTAGCATGAACACCAAAACCCAAACTGACATTAAGCATTTAAAACATGCTCATCAGACATTAGACATGTATTGCTTATGCTAAAATGTGGAAAGTGTTGGTGTTACCAAATAAAAACCAAATAAAAAGATTTGCCCGTTTAAGTTTTTACATTATACAGGGAAAAAAATCAGGATTGAGATTCACTGGCAACAACATCAAGATGTGTTTTGATTACGCTTTAAATAGAAATGTCCATGTGTGATTTTTAACCATTAGTTAAACAGTCTATTTTTGTGACATTGCCCTAACATACACTGCCCCCCAATGTTTTCCTTTTTATATCCCTTTGAACCCAAAGACTGATAAAGAGGTCCTGTCGAGGTGAGCCTGATCTTTGCACATTACTGTTGCATGTTACAGACTTGCGAATCCTCCTCAGAGCATGTCCCTCATTACTTAGCTTACCTATCCTATTGGGTCAAAGTCCAACACAAATCATGAGATACAGCATCCCCACATGCAGGCGATGTCATGAGGCATGTGTTAGTGGACTTTAACTGAGACCACCACACAAACGCACTCGCAAATCATTAACATGACACAGCTTAGATTTTGAAGCTGTAATTAACCTCAGACACAAGATAACCAGGAATTGAACTTGTGGTAAAATGACATGGCCGCACGGTTTTTGTTGGATATGTAGTCATAAAAAACTGATAAATTAAAGTTAGAAAATGGATAATTGGACTATGTTGTATCGGATTTACAAAGGTCATTGGATAACTAATCTATTTCTAGTGTCGCCAAAAAAAGGGGAAACTTTTAAGATGACATAGAAAAACCCAATTTCTTGTCACTCTTCCCATTCTTTACATTTATTGCATGTTATATAACTCTTCACATGCAGATATTTATCTGCATAATATGTAATTATACAGTGCCTTTTTTCTTATTTATCATCTTAAAACCTGGAACTGAAATGGATATTTGGGGGTTGATTACAAAAGACGCTAAGAATATGTAGATGCAAAAAACTTGTTACTATCAATTTTAAAAAATAAAGACAACTTGAGCGTTCATAACATTCACCCTCCCCAAAAGTCAGTATTTTATAGCTGCACGTTTCTTAGTGCATGTCTCTGTGAGCTTGGATTTTTCATCCATTCTTCCAAGCAAAACGGCTCCAGCTTGGATGGGCTCTGCTGGTCATTGCAGTCTTAAAGTAATGCGTCAGGTTTTTAATGTTTACTGGCCACTCTAACACATTTCTATCTTTGCATCCTAAAGTAAACCATTTTTCAAACTTTTTATTAAAAACTATACAAATCTTGAGCACTGAAGGTTGAATTGAGGGGAGCTTGAGAGATAGATTGCATAACATATTCACAGCGTTTCGCTTTCAATAACAGTAATTCAGGTGCTGTACTTCTATCTCGTGATCCCTTAAGAGGTTTGCATGAATCCTCGTGAGTACCAGTGGAAAGCAGTAATTCAGTTTCTTTCATTTCCTGATGTTCTCGTGTTTTTATAGGAGGGACTATGCTTTGTCTCAGTGTAAAATATAGATAATCGACACTCAAATTAGTCACATTTTACTATTTTTTCACCCTTTTGAGGACAAATCTGCTGACCATGTTATATAGAACTGTGGTGCCATTCAGTAAATACAACAGTGTTGGCATGACCCTCTGTAAATAACCAAAGTAATTCCATTGACTTATTGGGCTTGGTTGGGGCCAATTTGGGGTTGTACTTATTTATGTAATATCTTTTTTTCTTATATAATCAAGTAACAATCAAAACTGCATTGAAACTGAATGGAATTCCACTAAATTAGATTTCATGGAATTCCTCAGTACAAGCCTGTGTTTATTTATCCATCAGAGAGCTTTAGATGTGTTGGACTTTGAATATGCACTGGCCGTATTGATTTGAAGGCCCAAACAGTCTCCCAAATGGGCAAAAAGGAAAAATAGGAACCTGATAGCAGGGTCAGTCAAAATGTTATCTTGTATAACCTGGAAAAGGTCTAGAATTGACAAACTTGGAGAGGGTTCCTTTGTTTTTTTTTTTAATTTTAGATAATGATAGTAATAAATATTATAACATAGAAAATATAATGGACTCAATCGATGATAAGGAAAAATTTATGGTAGGAAGCAAATTGCAATTTACATTAACAGGTAAAAAAGCACAAGTCTAAATATTCAAATGAAGCCTGAGCTTAAAGAGCTGTTGTTGCTGTTTGATCAGGGCTGACCCAATCTCTAAGCAGAATCTCACTGGTACTGTACTTGATCATTTCATACACTGTAAATGCAACAAACCCATTCATTTGTATTATTTGTAGTTTGCTAACATCATACCAGTGTCATTCAGACTGGGATTTTTAACCTTTTTAAGGTAGCATGTTCAGGAAATGGTGACATATTAATTAGCACAGCTTAATATTCAGACTAATGTATGTGGCTTGTACAAAATGTTCTTGTGCATGCAACACCTTATTGCAACTGTTGAGTTTGCCTATGCCTTGGGCTAAATCTGTGTCTGATTAAAGAAGATGACTGCCTGAATAAAATAGCCACTGTTGATATGTGATTAATTCGTTTCAAATCAGTTCATTTTTATTTTAGTAGTGCCAATATAAAATAAAGAATCTCAAGCCACTATTGAAGATACAATTCAGTTTAATCTAGTTCATTGTAGTCTAGTTATAATCCCAATAAAACAAATCAATTATATGAGCCACCTTTGTCCAATTTCTGTGTTCATATAAACCAATGCAAGAAAAATAACTGCCTCGCTAAGGAAACCAACAAATTGGATCAAATGTTGTCTTTGATTCAACTAGACAACAAGAAGAAAAAATCTTAACAGCTAGACTTGGGAAGCGTGGCCAGACGTGAGACCAGTTGGGAGTTGAGAGGACAGGAAAGAGGGGTTAACACGCACCATAACTCTAAACCAGGGACATCTGAATAATGGAACAGTTTAAATAATAAAGGTGAGTTGGTTCATGAATACTAAAATGATTCTGCTGCTGCTGTTTCTGTGTTAAAATAAATCAATATGTTGATCACTAGTCATTGAATAGACACACGAACGATCTGTAATTCAGAAATCCATATTTTATAGTTTTATCTATTCATTATCCTCTTAAATGTTTTTGTTTGGATTTTTATGAGGTTTTAATAACTTTATCCAATTTTCTTTTAATTGATCAAATATGAGCGCTATGATTGTCTTCTGGGAGGTTGGGTGCAGATGGAAAGTAGAATACGTTCATAGGACTGCAATGCTGCGTCCAAAGGTTTAGATCACTAATCACTTTGTTCATCTATGTAGATAAGAGAGCTGCCCCATCCAGGTGGACATTAGTTCTCTTTAAAAGACCAGGTCTTCCCAGATGGGTTTCTCCTAATTACCAAGGTTTTTAAAAAATCATATTTGAAATGTAAACAGGTTTGTTGTGAACCCTAGACGTCTCCTCCTGGCCATTACCCAGCCACCTTGTGGTCCTGGCTTGACAGGAACCGCAGGTTTGAATTCTGGCCTGGGGGCCCTTTGCTGCTTGTGATTCCACGCCCTCTTTGACCATTTCCTGTCAAACAACTACCAAATAAAAGCTAGTAGAACCCAAAAATCTTTTTTTTAAAAGGAAAGAAAGGGAAGCTCGGTGATGCCAAAGTGATTTTACAGCTTCATAATGAATTTAGTCTTACAACAAAGAGTTTCAACTCTTTCTGTCAACTAAAAAACATGGCCAGAAAGGAAAAAGATAAAAACCAAAAAGACAAACAAAAACAAAAAAATGAAAATCTGATTGAACAGCCTCCAAGTAGTGGTTTTCATATTTTTGCCAGTACAATGTAGTTGTATGAAGTGACTAATCAAAATAAAACAAAACACAATCTTCATGTGTGAATGACATGAGGTTTTATTTTAAAGTAGATTGTTCATGGTAATAATAAATTCAAATGACTCTTTGTCGCCTTTTTGTTACACTCTATTTGTAATAACTTCTTATAACTTCTATACAATCTGAATATTAGGGAGTTCCTTTCCAGCTTACTGATGATGAGAGGCACAACTGCCTCTCTTATTTGCCTAATTTAGCTCTTCGGTATTCATCCAAGTCCTTGTATCACGAGACCTTGCTAATGTAGGACGTTACATTATTGGTTTTGATGGTGCAAATGTGAAGAGTGAAACCATGTGCATGACTCCAGCTTGTCACAAGGTCATGTGATAAAGTAATTACAACCCGTGGAAAATATTGGCATCAAACATTTGACCGTTGTTGAAATAAAGGTGGTACAACTTTTCAAGAAGAAGAAAAGGGATTTTTTTATCCATCTAGTCGTCAACAACAATAACTACTCCATTACTCTTTCGTAAAAAGCAGAATTAATATATGGATAATTAATTCCAAGTTTCCGAGTCACAGAGGGTGCAAACAACCCCAAACAATAACATTTCCCCCATCGTGCCTCACAGCTGTGACATCTTTCTTATCCAGCAAAAGATGTCTTTGCTTTGCACCCGGCATGTCTAGTGGCCAAACAACATTTAGATTTGTTTGACATGAGCACATTATTCTAATAGGCTTTCTCTCTTTAGTTATTTTGCTTTAACACTCTTATTAGAAATCACAGGGTCCTTATTTCATGTCTCACACCCAGGTCAATTATCTGCTAACGCTTTCTGATTGTTGACGCTTGTACTTTGTACTTTTTTTTTTGCTTCAGTTTGTTCTTGGACAGATTTGGACAATCAATCCTGGCTAAATTTGTGTGACGTCAAAAGTAGAGGCAAATTACTTATTTTAAATGATTTGGGCATCTATCTTAAATCCAACTCATGCCACAACCATGTTTTTGATTAGACAGGCATTTAGAAACAGAAAAAATACACAACAGTGATCAAATATCAACAGAACATAAAAAAAGACTTTATAATAGGAAAAGGAAACCCCTGATTTCAAATCATATGGATTTTAAAGTCTACTAAATCTAAGAGTACACTTACTTTTGTCAATGACTCAACTTTCCTGTGAAAATGATGACTGGATGTTTTCTGTGCCATTTCTCTGACAATCAGCTTCATTAATTTCACCTTTCTAAAGAAGATCAAGAAAGAAAGGTCAAATGTTCATGGTTCAACCAAAATTGCTATGTATAACTTTAAGTAGCAAACTGCATGAAAGAAAGTGAATATATGTGGTATATTTGCAATTAATTACCACTTTGAATACTTTTAATTAGATTCACATGCAGTTGTATCAGTTTTTAGTGTATTGTCAAACAGATCCAGATAAATCTAATGATGCTGGTGTAAAATTTATCTACAAAAGCCTCATCAAAGAATGTATGGAGTAATTTAGCACACTGGATTTGAAACAGACCAAAATTTTAAGTTCCAGACTTAGGCTACTTAATTACATTTGGTAAAAGACAAACATCTATGAAAATTAACACTGAACAATTATAATGAATAAGTTAATCCAGTAATTTGTTGAGCAATTTAACAATATGTAACTTAATATAACCAGATAAGGCTCATTTAGTTTACCAGATGTAGTTACTTGCAAATAGTTAGGAAACCATCTCAAAAATCCAGAATTCAAATGTCACAGCAAAGCACACTGTGATACAAAATATTCCCCAATGGTTTAATATGCCAAGCAAGATTTAGGATATTAATAGTATATTTAAAAAAAAAGAAAAACTTCATATTACTTGAACCTGCCAAATCTTTATTTTCTCAATAAAAAAACCACATATATGCAACTGAAACAAGTGAAAACATGAAACATGTAATTTTCCTGATGTTTACATAACGAAATGTGTCACGATTATCCCTACATTCAACCATAAAGAAATCCTGATTCATTCAATGCAGAGCATGTGAACGCTGCATGATCAGGGCGGATTCCACGTGACGTCAAGCACCAAACCGACCAATGGCAGAGTCTGTGTTCAGCCTATGGTTGTACAGTAATACAATGAGCTCTGCCTCCTTCCCTCTTGCTGCAGCGATGAAAGCTAAGGAGACAATCAAGTCAGCCCAGTAGATGTGATATAAAACCGTTTGTCAGTCCGAGATATTTTAGTGCCAACAGTCTGCCTGGTGGGCTCACAGTTCTGCAGTGGTTTTGTCGAAGACAGAGGGTTCCCGTGTCCTGAAGAAAACAGAGCAAGCTAAGATACACAGAAGGAGGGTTTATCGGCCCACTGCAGTCTGAATCACCAGAGACTCGCCCCGCTCCTGAATAATCGTCAACGTCGTTTGTCTATCGACGTGACCATCCTCTCGGAGGCAGAAATCCACGGAAAGGCACGGAACAGACCTCGTATTTCACTCTGCCGCAGCCCGAGGAGCGCTGCCTGGCAGAGCGTGCTAAATAATGAGCCAAAGGGATACGTTGGTTCATTTGTTCGCTGGAGGGTGAGTCAGATAATTAATTTAATCTTCTTATTTTTGGGCATGTCTTCAAATGCTTGGTTATTTTTTTTATACAAGTAGTTGTCTTATACATTTGTTTAACTGAATAAAAAGGAACTGTTGTCTAGCGCGTGCATATCCTTGAATCCTGGCAGTTATGTGCACGTCCGTCACGATAATGTCAAAACTGTTCGCATTTAACTTCCGGTTAATCTTTAAAAACACGACCGTCAGTCTTACATGTATAAACACACGCCACTAAAGAAGTAAATCAGATTATAACTGTCTTTTTGTGTTGCTGTATGTATGCTGCTTTATATTCCGAGTGTTTACACCAGCCGATGTCTTTATTTTGATGTCAGATGGGATTGATTTCCGGACTCATTCCTGCGCTTTGGGATGACCTGCCGAAGAGCTGCAACCCCAGCTTTGATTTCTTCAGATAATTTAAATCTTAGTAGACAATTCCATATCGACATAGTCTACTTTCTAAATCTTATTTATAGATTTACGTTTTAAACATTTTAATCGCAGATTTTAATTTAAGGGCTGTTGCCCCACCTTTATGGCCAGGGAATCCCAGGTTTGCATCAAGTTACAAATGAGCGGCTACTTAGCATAACTAAAGCTTCGCCTATTATCACACATTACATGAGCAATCCTGTCATTCAGTCCTTGAGTAGGCCTGAGAATGTGGACATTGATCAGATATTTATCAGCACGTCTGTGTTGGACCTATTGTCTTCCGTTGTATCTGTTGCATTGTCTCCAGTCTATGCATTACACTAGTAGTGTCATTCCATAAATAATAATCTCAAAATAAAAACAGCTCTTTTTGGTCCTTCTTGACACTTGAGTTTACAAAATGAATTACATTATTGAAAATGCAGTTTTGTTTTACCCAAACATAGGCCTCAGAGTTGTGCTGCTGCCTCTCTCAGCCACTTTCTTGCTGTCATGCAGGGTAGCAACACAGCCCTGAAAGTAGGCCAAGGGTCAACACCAGCTCCGAGCATGAATGCGGGTTGGTATTTAAAAGGTAAATATAGCCAATGCTACTCAAAAGAGACTTGTAACAGGAGGACTTCACTGTGAGGACATAAACATACACACTTACAGCTACTGCTTTTACACTTTAAACGACCTATGATTTGTCTAATGAATACGTCAGAAAAACGACATAATGTGTAAATGTCTCTGATTAACAGAATTAATTAGCTTCACAAAGCCAGGTATCTAATGCCTTTAAAGGGTTTCTGATAGTTTTTCAGTTTTGTTTACACAAACTATATTGTGTAAAGCACTGGGATCAATGGATGCACATTGTTTACAGACTGCATCTGGTAGCCTTGGGTTTATCAGACTAATGTACTCATTTATGTCTGTGTGCTTTACGTATTTGGGATTATATTTGCTTTAGTTTGTTTACATGCAGATTTTTTCATGGTCTAGAGTTTATTTTCTTCACTGGTGGTGTGTTCAACAATTAAGCCAAACAATTTTCATGACACCTCATTTTCACCTTCTCATGTGGCAGAAGTCAGCAAAGTGGTACAGTTACACCGAGTATTAGTCAGCTTTCAGACACTATCTTGAAACCAGCTGTTGGTCTTCATATCTCGTGAGCGTCAAAATACAAAATGGTGTCCATACACCACAGTTCATCTAGATAAAAGAAAAAAGAAACACCACTGAGGAGTGTTAAGGCTAAGCTTGTCCCTTTGTTCATATGAGTAAAACAATCGGCATGGTCATAAGCAGGCAATCTTCTTTGTTTCCATCCATGAACATGCTCTTTTGTGCTTTCCTGTCTTCCCATACTAGATGTGGTGGAACAGTGGGTGCCATTTTGACTTGTCCTCTGGAAGTGGTGAAGACCAGACTGCAGTCCTCCTCCATTACACTCTATATATCTGAAGTCCAGCTCAGCACCGTCAACGGGGCCAGCGTTGCCCGTGTTTCTCCTCCAGGGCCCCTGCACTGTCTCAAGTAAGGAGAACATTGCCAGATGTTTTTAGCTGACTTTGGCATTCTTTAGAAAATAGCAACCTTGCCTAGAATAGTCAATGAATGTGACACCCTGTAGGGTGTGATATATGACTCCAACTTTTACAAAAATAATGCATATTATTCTCTTGTAAATACATGGAGCTTGGAAGTATATATTAATCCATTTATCAATATTAACAAATGAATATTCTGTGGAAGTTCTGTGTTGCATTGCTCCAGCATTGGTTTTGAGTGTCGTACTATCTTTCACAAATTACTGTGATGGGTTACCAGCTCATGTTATTTTTCACTATTCAGGTTTGTTGCCTGATTGTTAATGTATAACTTTGCCATGAGAATTTTTTCCATTAACCATTATAAAAACATCTGATTGAAACTATGAAGTAATAACGATAATCATATAACTGAAGTTGAGATATTATTTATTATGATCGCGGTGGCTAATTTATTATAGTAATCTTTATTTGCATGGCAAATACGTGCATCCCAAATATTTCATAACCGTGACATCCCTAATTGTAAACCCCCACCCGTACACACACATTTTGCACCCCTTGTTGTGCATTTTTTCTTAGGGGGATGAACTTCTTATACTTGACCGACTTCATTTTGTTGAACAAATATTGACATTTTTGATAAATTTAGTTGTAAAGCTCAGAGCATCAGAAAGACATTTCAGGCCTTTTTTTAGTTCTCAAACAAAATGAAAAAGGAGCGTCCAGTAGCCTGAAGGGTATTTGTTAGACTTGTAGCAGGGAGGGGGCAGCCAGAAGTGCAAATATCAGCCATAAAGTCACAGTGTCATAGAAAGAGCATGATTGCTTCTCATTTCATGCTTTTATTGTTCCTTTTACGAGGCAGCGTATGCATTTATAAGGGAAAAAGAGTCTTGGCAACCCACTTGAAAATTGAGCTTTCACAAAGAGATCTTTGATGCCTTTTTTTTCAGACAGCTACTAGGAAAGCACAAAAGTTAACATGAAATAGTTCCCCTTTGTTGAAAAAAAGATTGGTAATTCCTTTACTCTTTAAAACAACGGAATCACTTCATATCTAAAATATGAAGTGAGAGTGGAGGGGAATTCGGATACATTTGTGTATCTCTGCTGAAAGCTGCCGTGGCAGGCCAAGCTCCTCCTGTGGGTGTCACAGAGCGTGTCGCACAGTGTTAACCATATTGCATAATTCACAAGCTGCTGTGTGGAATTTTCCATGTCAGTGCCTGTATTAAATTTTGTGCAAATTTAGAATCTGTTGCAAATTGCAATTAAAGCAAAACCCTGTTTGTTTTTGTGTTTTATCCTAATAAATCATAGGTTTCCTTGTGCTTAAAGGAGGCCCCAGCTTTTAATGGGTTAAAATGAAATCCAGATTTTGCAAAATATGTACTAAATGCAGAACTTTTACTCTGATGGTTCAGAAGAGAACCTGATGTGTCAACAAAGTTATGGAATTCACTGGATTATTCTTTTTCATATTATTTTGGCAAGTACACGTGTTTGTTTGCACCTGAAGTTGAAATAATTTGTATGGTTGCTTGTTTTTCTTTCTTGTTGTATTCAGGATTTTTGTTTCATAACACAATCTGTTTTGAGAGATTCTGTGTTTAATCTTGGGTTGTTTCTGTGCTCAACGCTTATTTTATGCCAGCATTTACCTATTCCTTGTGTTGTCCTTGAGATAAGCAGCCAGTAGCAGAAATAAAGCACTATGAGAGAGTGGAGCAGGGCCAAAGAGGGAAGGGATCGAGTGAATGGAAAGGAAAGACGATAACTGACACACAAGCTAAAGTGGGTCAGATGCAGTGAGATGCAGACCTAGATACTTGTTAGAGCAGAGGTGAATGATTTGGGCTTCGCCAATGCAACACCTACATTCTTCGCTCTGTGCATCATCTACAGTATATTAATCGTTTTCTTGCAGATTTATATAATTTTTTATTTAACCATGAGCAGAACATGGCACAAATCCACAGTAGAAGCTGAATACTGCTGTATAACTTTTCCAAGGAACATCAGAACTCTTTTATTTATTTATTTCTTGTTTAATTAAAACTTGACTCCACTATTATATGGATGTAAGACTGAATAGACATATTTGATACATGACCACATGACAGTTTTGTGCGATTTGTCTCATACCCTGTCAGAATGATGTCAGGCTTCTCTTTGACGTTGCGTTTGCATCACTTAGTACGTGAAACTGTGCAGCTAATGAAAGTGAAGTCATTCCGATGAGTCAGTGTTTTCTTTTAGTAGGGACACAGATTAACAGTATTTGAACTCGCTAAGGAAAAACATGTGAGCTGCGCTGATAACGCCACTGTAAACACAAGCAGGGCGAAGACACGTGTCGGCCCATTTATTTTGGGTTTTGCAGTATGCTAACGGAGACCCCGCGTGCAAGGACAGGTCGTGTCAAATGTCTTGTGTGCTGGCCCATGTGGTTAGGTCTTCCACGCTGCGTAGATGGTAAACGAAGCCACAAATACAATATGTGCCCTATGAAAGCGGTTTCTGCTGCACGATTTTTCTATATCCCATTTTATCTCGTCAAGTGTGTGTTTGTTGTCATAATACTACATGTCAGGATCCCCCCCACCCTTCCTTTTCATGTTTCTAGCTAAACATGAACAGAAACTTGAAGTTACCATTTATCATTTTTCCAGTGGATGGTTGAGCTGGAGGCCTGTTATAATGTTATAATGAACGATTGGTAGAAATGGTAATATTTGCTTTCTTTGCAGGCTAATTCTAGAAAGAGAGGGACCCCGTTCGCTGTTCCGAGGACTGGGTCCCAATCTTGTGGGTGTGGCACCTTCCAGGTATGTAAAGGATTATCTGCAGTCTTCTGGGTGTGTTGTGTTGCTTCTCTTGTCTGCATGAACCTTTATCTTAAACTAGAGGTTTTAAAGCGACAAGCCTGCAAAAGAAAGGTGAAAAAATAGTGTTACATTGGTTGTCGCTAGAGGTTCCTGCAGAATATCCTTTAATGCATGTTAAACTGTTTAGTGATGGCTAACCGTGTTTCAAGCAGAAAAATCTAGAGTCCCAATAACCCGCTCTTACCTGTGCCTCATACCATAACCAAAACAGAGAAGTAGGTCACTACAATCTGTCATGTATACACAACACTGATTCAGCTTGAACCCATTTTTATCTGCACAAATACGACCTGTTTTCCAAGTGCAAAGGCATCTCTGTGTGATTTACTGTGTGTTGCTTCAAGCCTGGCAGTAGTCTTTTGTTTAATAATCTCGCAACCGGCAGGTTTTTTTAAGCTTCTTGCTCAATCGGAGCTCGGATGTTGGCAGAAATAGTACCAGGTCACCAGAACGGAAAAAGTGTTCAGCTTACAGCAGTGCAACGGAAATCTGGTGAGGTCTGAGTGGAAATGAACAGGTTGTCTGAATCCCAGCTTATTCGGGCAGCGCTGTGTGACAGCTTGGACTCAGCCAATCAAAATGTGAATGAAGCAGCATCAGGCGCTGGCCAGCTGTAGCAGCGTAGTCATGTGACTGTCCCTGTTTATATATGGAGTCTTCATATTAAGGCAGCTGTATTTGTGTCTAATTCCCCCTCTGACCTGTCTCTATCTCCCTAGCTACCACGGTATCACATGATCATTTGCTATCCTCCTCTGATTGGTTTATTGTGCTCTCTGTCTTTGTATGAGGCATAACTTCCGCTTTTTTTCTGTGCCTGGTGAGGTCCCTGGCTCCTCCTGTCCAGATATCCAAATCTCCTTCAGCTATATACTGAATCACACTATGCAACATTAACACCATGTTGTCATGAGTGAATGTGTGTAAGATTAATGTGCACATATATTAGAAAATATAATGAGGTGTGTGTCAATTAGTCGTGTTGTTCGGTCATCTGGATCCACAGTTTGTCTCTGACTGCCTTTGACTCATTCTCATACGGGTCAACGCTGCCCTTTAGCCTGCGTACGTGTGTTAATCCAGCGGTCTAATTGTATAGCTGTTGAGATGACCAATCACAACAGCTGTAGAAAGCTGCTATATGTGGATGGCAGAATGCAGGTGCATGTTTCCTGGCTCTGCGGCTCAAAAGCTGTGAAGATCTCAGGGCACATTGGGTGAAAGGTCATTGATAATTATGTAATATAGAAAAAAATGAGTGGAGAAAAAAGATGCATAAATTTGCACTCGCAACATTGGCAAACACTCATTAAATGCCAGTATAATATCTTTTTTAGCCTTAATTGAAGCTGTTTAAATGGGTGGCTAAAGCTAAAATGCTGAGTTATTCATTAACATGTTCTCTGTTTGCACGGTCAATTACCCTCACAGAATTTTCCACTTTTAGGGCATATGTTAATATAAACAGTCGGTTCATGAAATAGTAGCTACTTATTGTATGTGCAGAGGGAGTTTTTAGTTTGCTTGGCTACATAGTTATTTTTCCCCGTTATAATTAGTTAGCAGCACTGATGCTTGAAAGCTATTACAGAAAAAGTCCTCCAATGTTAATGAGAGCACAATCCACCAGGCACGCTGCCGGCATTCATTAGCAGCACACAGATAAGTTGTGCAGGCAGCTTTCACCTCCGCCAGCGTCATTCATGATGTTAGAGACGCATGCACACACACTTTCATATGATTATTTTGTGCATATGTGCTTCCATTCAGAATTACAGCGGGAAGTTGAGGTCGTTGGGTTTAATTCTGGTCAGCGGAAGTGTTCACTTAATCCTGTGATTTAATTTTTTTGTGAATGAAGAGCAGCGAAGGTCTTAGGAGTTAAATGATTTATTAGTCAGTGTGCTATGAGATTTTCTCTCTGCCTTCCCTCACACACAATGACGTCCTTTACCTTGGCCTATAAACTTCTCTTAGCTCTATTACCGCCTTTGTGTGTACTAAGGCTTAACTTTATGCATTTATTTATTTTTTCTTTACTATAATGGTCCCTCCAACGCATCATTTCTCTTTATTCCTGGCCTAGCTTATCAGCTTTTATTAGATAAAAAGTTCAGTTTCTTTTCCTACTTTGGAGCTTTAGTAACAGTCTAATAACGGGAAAGGGTCAGACATAGAGTCGGGTGGCATGGAGCAAGGGGTCCCACTGCCAAACTGGGTGAACTTCACTGAGGAACAGTACTGCCTGTATCTAGGCTGGTTGCTCACTTGTCACTTGACCTACACGTCACCTAGGGCTGGGCGATATGAACCTATTTCCATATCTCGATCATTTTTTTCCTTAATCACGATATCTACAAAATACTGTATATCTCAATACACATTTTATTTGGTCAAGTAAACAAAGAGAAGTAAGTGAGAAAGAGAAAATTTACAGAATTAAGTTCTAAATGCAGATTTATTAAGGATCAGAAGCACATGTTCATTAAAATATTTGACTGAAATTAATGTAGATGTGTATTAATAAAAAAAAGCTTTTCAACGACCATAACAAAAAATCTGAAAAATTTCAATATAATGCCGAGCTCTAATATCACCTTAGTTTTTTTGGAACATTTGAGCAGAATTTAGTGATGTATGAAAGTAAAAAAACAATGAGTACAATAATCTGACCCTCATGCCCTGTCTGAATCCGTGCCGCTCCGCATATTTTCAGGTGTCCGCATTTGGCCGGTTGGCTGATGTTCACCTCGGATCCTCGGTGGGTAGTGTCCTCTGTTATTTCATTGCATCCTTTCTTCCTGCAGGGCGATCTATTTCGCTGCTTATTCAACGGCTAAGGAGAAGCTGAATGGAGTGCTGGAGCCGGACTCGACCCAGGTGCACATGGTGTCTGCTGGGATGGCAGGTAATGACAGCTCTCTTTCCTCCTCCTCCCTTCAGTCTCTGTTACTGCCTGTTTGACTGTCTGTCAGTCTGCCTGGGCAGCGTATCCCACTGACGGGTTTGATGTCCAAAACTTGTTTGAAGAATTGTCCCGACAGATTCACTTCTTATTCTTTTCTAGCTTTTCCTATTTTACTTTCACATTTTGATTTTAGCCCAGGCACAGCCCTTCCCTCACACCTTGAAGCACGCTAAAGCTAAATAATAATGTCTGTTATGATTAGGCATTATCTAGCTGTTTCATGTGTAGAACTATTAAATATAAAAGAGAATTGATTTTTATCAGAAAGCACAATTTAAGACTCTCAGGATCAAACTCTGTTGAAAAGGGTCTCAC
>JBBBVT010000008.1:9537032-9550762 GCA_037177035.1 Craterocephalus eyresii
GTGGAAGTAAGTTTTCAGACACCCCATGCATTTTTAATCTAATCAAAATCTAATCCATTCCAGTCCATTTTCTCTTAGCACATTTAAACAAGAACATTGTACCAGAGCACTTTACAATATACGCAAAAGATAGAATAGAACACATACAAAAGAATAAAAAAACAATTAATACATTTATATATACAAATTTTATTTTAAAAATAGTGTGTTAATAATCACTTTTAGGTCTTCAAATGCAGTTTCTTTTTTACAGCCACAGCAAAAATGTGCAACAAAACCTGAAAAAAAAAGCCTTTAAAATTCTTTAATCTGAGAATATTTGTGATTGTGTACATGTCTAAGGGTGTCCGAAAACTTTTTTCCACCGCTGTATGTACAGTGGTTCAGTAGGTATCAGTGTCCTCCTCTGGGCCTGCACAGGTTTCCCCGGGTACAACATCTTCTTCCCACATTCCAGCTATGATATTAGGGCTGTCCGGGAATGACCTTTGATGTAAACATGAATGGAAAAATCACCATCAATGTAAAATTTAAAAAACTTTTTCCCTTAATACACTTCTCACCTTTTATAACAATTAGAAGTGGATTAGATAGATATCTAAACAAAGACATAATTAGCATTTAAGCACAACCTGAAAGACGACTAAGAACTAGATAAAAACTGTAACACCTAGACTGGAAACCAAGATGTTCTGCTGAAAATGACACAGATGGAAAACTACATCCTAAAAACGAAACCACAATATCAGCTGTGGTTACTCGCTGATGTCTGCTTCAAAAATTGAAAGAAAAGCAGCAGAATTCTGCGTACCATGCTGTCTATCCTTACATGAGTTGGCACGAGTCCACATGACTTTTTCAACCGTTACACAAAGGATTGCAGATAAATTATTGCGTAGTTTTTTTGTTTTCTTTGTGTTGATGTTTTTGCAAACTCAGGCAAAACTCATTAAAATTACATTAGCCAAATGAGTTTTCCAGGTTCAAATGTGGGCAATGCTGCACAACTGGGGGATGCTTGGAGGGCTAGTATCAAGAGATGATATTTGCTCATGAGTCGGGGAAAGTAGGATGAGTCAGGGAAAATACATAGTTAAATTGATGCTTATTCTGATGATTATTCCAATAAAATTGGCAACAAAGCAGTGAAAATAAAGGTTTTGCCAATATGCAAGCTTCTTTCCCATTCAACTTTTTTCCTTCTTTGTCTCACCATTTTTTTTCCTTACAGCTTTTTATTGTTAAATATGTTTTACTATTAATTACTTAAGTGGTTAAAATCATTTTCCGTCTTTTCTCCTCTTGTCCCTTTCTCAACAGGAGTGGCAGGGACTCTCTATGAAGACATTTGTGGCATGAAACCAGATCACATTTATCCTCCATTCATCATTTCCTCCTCCTTCACCTCCCTCCATCACTCTACAGTAAGGAGCTCTCATCTCGGCTGCACTGAATAAATGAGGTAACGTTAAGCTCCCCGCACATACCACCTGCCTGCAGCGCCACCTCTCCCCCCCCCCTTCCTTCTGCCAGCCCACCCAGCACCATGGGCCAGAAAATCTCTGGAAGTATTAAATCGGTGGATGGTCGCGGGGAAAGCGGTGGCTCCCCGTCATACCGACCCACGGCTCATCGCCGGCAGCACCTGGAGCTGAGGGGTCCAGACTTTTCCAAACCTCCCAGGCTGGATTTACTACTGGACATGCCTTGTGCTGGACTAGAAACACAGCTGCGTCACGCGTGGAACCCAGACGACCGCTCGCTCAACATCTTCATCAAAGAGGACGATAAGCTGACATTTCACCGCCACCCGGTTGCTCAGAGCACGGACTGCATCAGAGGACGGGTTGGATACACGCGGGGTCTCCACGTGTGGAGGATCCACTGGCCTGCCCGGCAGCGAGGCACCCACGCTGTGGTTGGCGTGGCAACGGCTGACGCTCCTTTACATTCTGTCGGTTACACGGCGCTGGTGGGTTCAGACTGTGAGTCCTGGGGCTGGGATCTGGGACGTAACCGGCTCTATCATGACAGTAAGAATCGCTCCCACAGCTCTCTGCGCACATATCCCAGTTTCCTGGAGCCAGAGGAGACTTTCACCCTACCGGACTCTTTGCTAGCTATTCTGGACATGGACGAAGGAACATTAAGCTTTATGGTGGATGGACAGTATCTAGGAGTGGCGTTTAGAGGCCTGAAAGGCAAGAAGTTGTATCCTGTCGTCAGCGCTGTTTGGGGACATTGTGAAATATCCATGAAGTACATCAACGGCTTAGATCGTAAGTAACAAATGACACAACACCAACATCTCTAAGCAGAGATTCTCAGTGCTGATACTTTATAATACTCTGGTGTCTTTAAAAGCAAAGATGGTGAAAAGCCTGAATTTCCTTCCTGAAATAGAAATAACCAAAAGTCTTGAGTAAGTGACTGTTGATGCGTGAATAGGAAACTCACTGATTATGACATATCCTCACACGTAAGAGGTCGTGGGAGGATTTTTTATTTTTTTTGCTGTTTTGCAACACCATGAACTCAGACTGCACCTCTCACACATTTTCTTCAGCAGCAGACAGGGTGAGAGTTGATGCACCAGAGGGACAGAAATCCATATGTTCTGTCACATTCATGATTCAGCACACTTCACAGTGTTTAAATCAGAACTTTCCCAGTCACATTGCTGCGCGTGAAATGTGTGTTTTCCTGTCGGACACAAGCACTGTTTATATTTAGAGAACATTCAGATAAAAAACAGACATTTGCAGACGTGGAGGGGAGACAATCAAGTTATTGGCTGGCTTTTGTTTAAGCCACTTGTTTACTTTGTAGAGTCTCAGCAACAGTTTAATGTCTTAGGTTTTTGTTTTGTTTGTCTAGTTTCTGTTCTAGTTTTCTTTCTGTAGACCTGCAAGCAGTTTCATTTTCTCTTCTGTGTTCTTTTGCAGAAAATTTTAAGTCAGAAATGTCATCTTGTATCGTGGTAGTTCCAGATATCTGTTTTTTTTGTGGCTTTTATCTACTTAATTTTTTTGGGTTTTTGATTAGGACAACACAAACATTCTCAGGCCAGTGTTTCTTTGCAAAATATCTGTACTTTTTAATTTTTTTTAATAAGATGCTGCTGTGTCATTCTCAGGAGAATGCTGTGAGAGAAGAGAGAGGTTCCTCCTGTAATTTTTTGTCTAAACCCTGACACTTTTTAAAAGCATTCTTAGACACACATCATAGACGCACGCATACACAGATGGTCACATACTTGCCGGGAAAGAAAGTGTGTGTTGTGAAAACAAAGAAAAATGTTATTCCGGCTGTTTCCCTCCCTCTTTGTTTGTACAGCCTCTCGGGTCTTATTCTGATATCAGAACATGGCTTGGTTTTTTTTGTCTAATTCCATCAGAGAGCTGCAAGGAAACCCGTTTCTCTTTGTAGTCTTTTACGTTTGATTTCTCTTTGCCCAGTCATCTCAAATTTCTTTTTAAAAATTTCCTTAGAAGTTCACTGCTCTCCAGGGACACTATGACGGCAAAAGCCTGTTCTGTACCCTAAAAACGGGTCACAAGCCTCATCCTTACTTTAAATTGGGTGTTTTTTCCTTCAAATTGCAGCCGGAAAAATAGAATATGAATCATAATGAAAACATTTCTCCTACTCTCAAGATAACTTCAAAGTACATAGTTTAGTTGCATAAAGCACATCACCTCACCCTCCTACAAGATTTCATGGTGACTGTGTGATGGGTCGTCAGGGACAGTATGAGGAATACCGAGTCTTTTCAAAGTCATCGCTTCTACAAGCATATAGGCATCGTGCTGTGAAATTAGGTCTGACTGTTGAAAATATGCTAAGCTAAATGCAGGATGGCTCATCTTGATAGGCAAGCAGGAGTGTGTGAATGAGAGACAGGCAAATAAATGGGAAGAAATAAAAAGATCTGTGCATCTTAGTAAAGTATTGTGCTCTGTATCATCTCTGTGCTGAGCTGATTCACTTCATATCTCTGTGCTGCATTTCACTCATCAGTCAGACTCTCTAAGCCCTAAAACGGTTTTCTCTCCGTAGAAATCTTTCCAAATGGGCACTTTTATTTTACATTTCCAAATTCACAGAGAAAATAAATCAAACAACATGCGCTGTTTATGAAAGTACCGGCAGATGGGCATAGAAAGGCCATGAGCACGGCCGAAGGGAGGCAAAATCCATTACGACCACTGAACCCATGATAGCACTTCTGGTTTCCCTTTCCATAAATAATGCATCGCTGATTTTGCTTTTTGGGGTTATTAGTGTTTGAATCCTCACTGTGCATTTCAATCAAAGGTTAAGGTGAATGCAATGTGTTGTTGATATAAAATAATTAAACTGACGTAAGAAAAAATGACATTTCTTTTCCCTTCTGTGCAGCTTCAGGAAAGCTATCAGGAAATGGTCAGAACAAAGCCACAGCTTCAGGGGGAGAATGGGATTTAGCTTTGATCAAGACAGCATGCTAGTACACACGGTGCTCTCGCTTTTTACTGCTCTCACAGTTCACCTGATAGCACTGTGCATTTCCTTTAGTCTAAATTCATGCCTAATCCTAATGGTGCTTATTTTTAATGTGTCTTCCAAAGAAGAGGTGAAAAATGACTTTCTGGAGCAGAGGACCGGTGCACTGCTTCAATCAGTGCAAGCACAGAGGGAGAAAAATCTGTTTTCTTCAGTTGTATTGAACTGCAGAATTATTCCCCGGCCACACCTCATACCTACAGAGTTTTGTCAGAGGTGAAGCAAATAGCCTTTACTGTGCTCTCATTGTTGCTGTATGGCCAACCAGGATTAGATTACAGTCATTGTGTTCAGTCATTACAGGCCTTACACTGAATCTGCTTGTCTGCCCTGCTGATGACTCAGAAAGTGAGAATGAAGTCATCACTGCTGTCTGCTTTTAAGCACACAAGTGTTTGTGAATGGCAAACCATCACCAGACATTATAACACATTTTGGAGTTTATTTCATGGTAATTGCTTCCTTTGTGTCTTGGTGCATTTGAGAGTTGAGCTCTGAGTAAGTGTATGTCTGCTCTTCTGTGTCAGATTATGAAAAAAACTCCTCTGGGTACTTTGTTAATAACTTTCTCTAATAGCCTTTCTGTTGGATTGTTTCTGAAGGGTTGTTGAAGGGGAAACAATGTGACTGTAAGGTATTAAAACCAGATTTATTGATGCGCTGTCTGCTCGACACACTGTTTGTTTTTCAAATCTCTGACTCAGGTGCTGTCACACCCTGATCATCATCACACTCCACCTTAGATCACTGCTCCCATTACTGCAGTAACTTAGAAACACAACCAGTCAGAGATTTAGGTTTTGTAATGTTCCAATTGAATTTTCTTGTAAATGTGTGTGAATGATTCATCCTTGCAGTGTTCTGACATCGTTAGATTTTTATTCTTCTACCTGTGAACTTATCTCTGTTGTCTAGATGGACTGTTTCTCCAAATAATGTTGCATCATACAAACAACTTGTTTTAACTAATCTGTTTTGTTAAAAAATCCATCTAATAATTTATTAGTGATTTTCACTCTAATTAGGGCTGGGCGATATGGCCAAAAAATAAAATCTCAAATTTTTTAAAACCAAATCCGATTTTCGATTTTAATCGATTTTCTTTAATCTTCCTGTCTTTTTCTTTGAAACAGATCACAAATATTAGATTTTATAGGAAAACATGCTTTTATTTCAATCACCCATTCAGGAAGTGGACCTAAATTCAAAGTGCAGATATTTTAAGTTGTGATACAAACTTGTAAAACAAGATGGCAGGCCCTGTCACTTTAAACAATGAAAACATAACTTTAACGCATACAGTTGTACAGGTGAGGGAAGGCAATGTCAGCAAAATATTTCCGGCTAAGAAAATCTCGATTTTCAAAACATTAAATCCTCATTAATAGCAAATTCGATTTATCGATAAAATTGATTTATTGCCCAGCCCTACCTCTAATACACATAACGGTTCTTATGCCTCCATAATTGTACCATTAGCTGTTCTTTGATACGCTGCAATGAGCTTTACCCCGGTATACACAGCTCCACGTTCTTAAGTTCCAAAACAGATTATCTTTGCTTTTATTATCAAGTAATACGGTAACATGAGAAAGAAAGTACACTTCATGTCACTTTTACGTTTTTTACATCTCAGGAGGGCATAATTACAGAGCCATCCAACTCTTACAGGGTCTTGCAATGTTGTAAAAAAAACTTCAGATGAACAGTGACACATGAGATATACAAATACAAATACTACCTATAGATTGTGATTTGAGCCATTGTGTGCTGCGGCTGAGCAGATAAAACGTCATTTTTGTTTTAAACTGAAAGACAATGAGTCAAGAAAGCATGACAAATAGGGAAGTAGAAAAGAAGGACGTATGAGGGGGATAGTCCCAGAAAGAAATGAGAAACTGACAGGAAGTTTCAGCAGATGTAATCAGCAAAAGCAGGGTGAAAATTTCAAATGCGAAGCAGCATCATTAGAAGAAAATACAGACAAAAACAGACAGTTTGAAAAGTTTGAGACCCGAAGCAGTGTGAAAAGATGATGTGGCTGTGGCTCTTGAGCTGATTTAGGGAGGCAAATTGTCACGGTATTCAAAGAAATTTCAAAATGTCATTGCAGCACATGCACATCTCTGCTCTATCACTTCTACACAGCAATTAGAGCAGAGACACAGGAGAAATGTTGAGATTTCCAACCTGAAGGGAATATAACATATTCAGCATGAAGAGTCACACTGAGTTCTCTCTGACTGGAAGCAGTTCATACATCATAGTTAAAACCGCCTCTGCAGGCTTATCCATGCGTCACATTCCAGCAGATCTATTGAAAATGCCACACTTTTCTTTGATAAGCCGGACTGACACTCTGACCTCGCTGCCTCTCTCCTATCGTTTGTCCTCATCGCACCAGTTAGCACAATCTACGTCAGACGTAGAGCAGCTGCTGGGGCTTAGAGCCATGTCGGCTTGTTTAGCCTGCTGAGCCCGGTTTAATTACCGATTCATACGAGTTGTCTGAATTACTGGGTCTGAAACTATGACTACACTTCTCCACAGAGGACCTGCAGGTTTATGTGATAGAGCAAAGCAGAAGCTGACTCCATTTCCGGTTGTGATACTAAGACATCGATAACACAGATAAGGTTTTATTTGCTGTTGTTATTGGGAAAGATTTTAAAAACAACAGCAGTAAGTCATCCGGAAGCACGCCTGTCACAACGTCCTGATAAAGGATCTCTGTGAAACTGCAGGGAGCGCTCCTGTACTCTGTTGCACTCAGGTGGCAAGTCATGCTTTAAAGATGGATATCATAAAACTGCTGCAGGTATATTTTGGCTGACAATATTTACAGCAAGGGAGGTGATTTTGTTTGGGTGACTGTATTTTTTTTTCCAATGCCAGCTCATTTCCTGGAGGTTTGATCTGTACGCTTAAGCTGCACTCCTGGCCACTAAAAGGAACCCAATCAGTCTCTGACTCATGAATCGTCCTGTTAAAAGCAGCGACTCAGATTTCTCTTGGCAGCCAGGTACCAAGCAAATGCTCTGAGCTTTACACTTAAATGCAGGCTTTGTGATATGTGGGTTAGTGGGTTAGAGCTTTAGCATAACTTAGCTGCCAGCTTCAGGCATAATGGTTGCACTCTGCTGTTAATGCCTCTCTGATTCGTGTCCCGCTGCATTTCACTGTCACGTGTCCTCACTTCCTGTCCTTTTTCTTTTTTCCCCTGGTTTTCTTGCCCATTCTCCTTGAAGGGTTGCCTGCAGAGAACACTTAAACCCAGCAGCTTCTCACAATCCCCCCCGCACCCTCACTGATACACAAAGAAAAAGTTTATACCCATTATTTTTGGCAAACTACCCAACCCTGACTGTGAGTGCCTTCAGCAAGCTCTTGATATTAAAATCTTAATGGAATCTTGTTCAAAATGTTGGGAAGTTAGTGTGCACCTGCATTAGAAATAAAAAGTACATTACCGCACTGATTTATTAGGGGGCCATTTACAATGCCTACGCAGTTAGCTTTTTCACATCTTAATGAACTCTCCATGTCCTCTGAGTAACACTCTTGACATGGCTTATTGCTGGAAAACAAGAATGACAGTGATTTAATGATCTTACACAACAGGATGATGTGGCACAGAAATATTTCTGATAAAGCTTTGCATGTTTCTTCTTTTTTTTCCCTGCGCTGAGATCTAAACTTTCTTAGCTAAGCAGGGAACTGCGTGTCATGTCTCCTTGCTCATAATCAAATATTTAAAAGAAGGCATGAATAGAGATGAGCAGAATGAGGCAAAGAAAAGCATAAAAAATAAAACAAGGCACAGAAAAAAAGAGCAGAAGAGTGGTGAAACTGGCAAAATGTAACAGAATAAAGAGATACATGGAGAAACATCTATAAAACACTTTGGTGGCAGAAGAATGTGAAAAGTTAAAGAAAGCAAAGAGGAAGGATAAATGGGCAGCGACAGACTAATTATAGATCATGAAGACATGGGTAGGAAAGAAATGAGTGAGGGGCAAATTGTTAAGTTGCTGCTGTAAGATCTGAGGGTGTTGTATGTAAACTAACCGATGAATGAGTGCAGGAGGGCTTGGATTTCACTTGGCTGCTAATGAAGGCCAGGGGGCCAAAACGTGGTGTTAGTCCTGACCGAGAGCTCTGGATTACAAGTTTGGATTTCAGACCCATTAAGTATTGCATATGAAGATGTTGGGCCTACCATTTCACAACTTGAAAGACTGTATTCTAGATGCAAGAAAAGTGTGGGTCTCTTTTTTAAAATTTATTACAAAATTAGGGAATCCTTTGGGGTCTTGTTTGCACCTTATTATTGGTCTTTGTTTGAGTGCATGCAGGCATATCCAGATTTGCAGCCAATAAACACCTACTCAGCATGCATCCCCCCAGTGATAAACGACACCTGTCTGCTGGAGTTCTTTACTGGGTAAAAGTTGCTCAAACATCTGTCATATGAATTTAAGTGCAGGGGGCCACTTTAGGGTGTAGAGCTGATAGTTTGTGGTCAGTTCAGCAAACACACACTTTGTTTGTTCATAGTCTGCAGCCATGTTGGCCGTTCTGTGATGCCACCACTGTTTTCTGAAGGTGAAAGCCCAGCTTGGTAACATGTTCCCCATAACAGCGCTAACAATCGCCACATTAGAGTGTTGCAGACCTGACTGCCACAGCCATCTGTTGGCGTGTAATCATATCTAGCTGATCAGCAGTGACGACCACAAGGTTAGTTTAATAGAGCTGCTTCATTTGAGCCACCGCCTTGAAGAACCTGTTGACCTTGCCGAAGCAACTTGTCATTTCTCTATTAGACCTGTTGTTAGAGTAAATGGCTCCTTAGCTGGAACCACTCACTCCGTACTCTGCTTGAGAAAACTGTCTCAAATGCTAGCATTTCAGATAGTTACCTGGTTTAGCTTCTAAACTTTATGCCAGTACCTCTGACAGTGTTTTAAACTTGTTTTAAAATAAACAGTGTTTAAGTCAATCAGACAAAGATCAACTTAAAAGACCTTTAGTGAAACAAGATTAACTTAAGTTGTTCTTCTTGGATGCTTTCTTGGTCATCCATGTTATTTTGTTGCTGTTACATGTTTGTTTTCACATTTTCTTTCATTTGCTGCAGTTTTGTGTGTTCTACTGCTTGACTTAAATTTGTTTTACTTCAATGCAAGATACAATGTTTCTTGCAAATGAAAAACAGTATTAACACATAACACATCTGAAGTATTTCTGTTGACATTTTCACCCTGGTCTGTAAACCAGCGGCATTGATGTCATTTTGATTCCAACATGTAACTTTAGCAAGAACAGCCTGGCCGCTAACATCATAATACATCCTTAAAGATGATAAGGGCTGCTTTCTGGAGACATGTCTGTAAGAGGGAAATGTAATAGGGCGGCTGTGGCTCAGTGGATAGAGTCGTCGCCTACTAATACAGGAGTTCGGCGGTTCGATTCCACTCTGGCACATGTCGAAGTGTCCTTGGCACTTCGGCAAGGCAAGACACTGAACCCTACCTTGCCTCCCGATGTGCCTATCGGGTGTTAGCTCCAAAGCACCAAAGCACCCAGTATGTTCCAATATAGGTGCTGTATGAATGGGCGAATGAGATTTGTCATGTAAAGCGCTTTGAGTGGCCTGTGACTAGAAAAGCGCTATACAAGTACAGTCCATTTACCATTTAATACTAATTTAAAAAACGGAAGCACAAATCCTTTTCCTTGTACAGAGAAAGAGAAAATAACTTTTTTTTCGTCTTTTTGTAGCTCTTTCTGGGTGGTGATGCTTCTCTATCATATTACACCAGGTGATTTGTGTTTCAGTGTGCAGTTTTGCATATTCAATTCACGGTTTTGCGTGTGCATTGTTGCACCATGCAAAGCTGCTATAGCTCACAAACACAAAAATCTGTTGTTTGCTTTCTGTCCGTCTATCAGCCAACAAGACGTAATCCCAGACATGCTAGCTGACCAACTGTCAAGTGAATCCCATTTACCCTAAATTTAGGACTTCTGAGTAAGAAATGAGACCTTTAGAAACGTGCCTACAATAAGAATAGGAAGGGTTTGAACTTTATGCATCCCACAGCATGATTTACATTAGGCCTTGATCAATAATGTATTATTTCCATTGAAATAGCAGCAAAACTACAAAAAGCTTGAGCTACAATTTGAGGACAAATGGAAGAACGGATGGATATTGTAGAATGAAAGACATGTTGATGATCCCCAAAGTAAAATACCACACGTAAAGGAGCCCATGTGATGCTATTTCTTTAATATGCCACCAGTATGAATGTTTCATGTATTTTTTGCTCAGATTTGACATAAAGCTAAATTACCTGTAATTGCATTTAACGGCAGGAAATCTATGATTAACAGAGATAAATGACCCTCTCTTCTTTATGTTCAGTAATGCAGAATAACATTTGCTGCTAGAGAGTCAAAACAAATTTATGAGTGTGGGTGGGGGGCTTGACAGTTTTGAAAGCTCAGCACTTTTTCTTTTTTTTTTATGCGAACCCATAAATCCTACGCCTGCTGCAGACAAGACTACATGCATGCCATGCTAAAAAAAAAGAGGGGGGGGAATTGGCAAGTCAGATTTTCCCCCTGAGGAAAAAAAAAAGAATAAAAGAGGTCAGACTGAAATGTTCGGTAAGTGTTTTTGATACCTCAGTATTTGGTGACCGATGACCAAATGCCATCATTATTTTGATTTTTCTTCAATCTGTCATCAACCTGTAGGCCCACACACACAGAACCACATAACTAGTATCATTACCAGGGCGATGCAGTCACTCTCTGGCCTTGTAATGAATATAAGCAAATCTTTGCCTTCTTCACTGATTGTTCTGGAAGCTGTTGGCTCAGCCTCTAATCAGCACTTCAGTATGGCCTCCTGACATTACCAATTTACTGACAGGCCGGACGCCTTTCTCTTCCCACCCTTGGAGCATTTCCATTTAAAGGTCTCTCGACCCGCTCTTTTTCTTATGGTGACACTTTTATCCTCAATGAATTAAACTCTGGCTAGTTTTATTCAACTCATAATTGCTTACTTGACTTGTTTATTTAACACTAAATTAGCTGATTGTTTCCAGAGTTGTTAATGAAGGATGTTATTGCTACAAGCCAGGGAAATGGATTACAAGTAATGAGGAAATGATGCTGTCTCCATTTGACCTGTCCATTATCTGACTGGTTTTTGACGTGGAGCTACTTTAAAGTTAAGCTTGACTATGTCTAAGCTGTATCCATCTCTTCCTTTTACAAGCAAAATGCACTGTTTCCATGACAAAATGTGTCCTGCTTGCACATCTTGAGATATTGATGTAATGTTTTTAGCTAGGTGAAAGGGTTTACATGAGCTCAGGAATTCTGTTCTGTACAACATGATGCAATGTGTTACTTCACATCTCAAAAACCCCTCTTCTATTTTTGATAATGAGAGTTGACAGACCTGATGTTCCTAATTAACACATGCAGTTTCCCACCATCAAACACTGGGGGGCCGTTACAGTAGCCACTGAGCAGACTAACCTGGGCTGGGTTTTTATGATGTGCGATCCAGCTCTCATTTTACTTTTACTTTTTTTTGTGCAATCAATAGAAATAGAAAGACAAACCCTTAATACAAAGAGCGTCCTACATGGTGGTAATACAGTATGTGTGTTGATGTAGCTGCCCCAAAGGGAGATTATTCCCACAAGTTCCTTTTGAAAGAGTTATACTTTTAATTTAAGTGCTGCAGTCAATTAAGATTCTCTGTTTCTCTATCTTGCTGCATGTGTATTGCAAATTTTCCACATTCATGAGCATGTGCAGAAAGCAGCTCAGAGTCCTGGTTATGCATGTGTTGTGCACGACTAAGAAACTGTGGATTGGAAAATCAGTTTCCCCAATTCACTTCCACGAAAAGCATAAACTCATTTTCTTCTGTATGTGACCTTTATGAAATCCGGTTACAGCAGAAAGCTGATTGTACTCTGTAGGTCCTTAAAAAACAGAATCTCTAAGATGTTTTCCACTATGAGTTTTATATATTTCTCTCAGGCTTTGGATTTCAATCAACATAAAGCAAACAACACATTAGTGAGCTGCCATATTGATGTTGTAAAACTTGATAAAAGTAGGCAATGGCTGTGTTCATCTACAGCTTTTATTAGTAAAAATTAGTAAATAAAGAAATATGATTTAAAGCATCTGTGGCTCTACAGCCTGCACATATTCTTCCTGTCTTTGTGTGTGTACTTTGGAAAGCTCAATGAACAATCGTTGCTAGCAGAAGACTATTCTCTACTATGCTGCAATTAGTGTCAATTTCACAATGAATATTCCAGTAACTGGTTGCTCAGCTGTAACCCTGGAGACCAGCAGCACTTTCTAGGTGTGGTGAAATGTGGATGCTGGAAATAAATTACTGTAAAATCTTGTGACATTCACATTAATCTGTGTGGCAAAGACTGAACATGGTTCAGCTCGATTCCTCTTTTTAATGGCAGTAATCAGTATCTCTGAATCTTTTTGTGGATGTGCTGCGTGTCCTGCTGCTCAGCATCACTGGGGATGTGTTTGCTTTGAATCTGGAAGCATCACAAATCTCATATATGGCCTTTCTGTTCATATGCCGTTTTTTTAATGCCTATTCTGTGTTTAGTGAAACACCAGTGACAGCCCCAGCTTAGCTGCTGTGAAATGCTGTTTTGAGTGACTCACCTGGGAACATAGTTGATATTCTGCTTGATTCTTGGCAAGTAGATTAGTACAGTGTCTTTCACAGCAAAGCAGTGCTGAGTTGTGTTCCCACATGACAGTTTCTTTTGTTTTTTTGTTTTTTTTTAATGAGGGTGTGTTTGGGAAAAAGGTCTGATACCCGGATGTAGGGCTGGACAATTAATTGAATTTGAATTGTGATTATAATATTGCCTTCTCACAATCATAAAAACACTGTAATCAAAGAAAAATGATTAATGTCCCATGTATGTAACAGGAATGCATATAGACTGGGTATTCATTTTTTTTATTGCTATTATAATTTAATATATTATTATTGTACTCCTTTATTGGTTTCTAATTTATTTCCAGTTGGTTTTTTTTTAAAGTTTAATTTGACGTTGAGTTTTGATGGTTCAACACTTCACTTTTAAAATCAATGAATAATCGTG
>JBBBVT010000008.1:9550862-9563776 GCA_037177035.1 Craterocephalus eyresii
ACACTGTAATCAAAGAAAAATGATTAATGTCCCATGTATGTAACAGGAATGCATATAGACTGGGTATTCATTTTTTTATTGCTATTATAATTTAATATATTATTATTGTACTCCTTTATTGGTTTCTAATTTATTTCCAGTTGGGTTTTTTTTAAAGTTATATTTGAGGTTGAGTTTTGGTGGTTCAATGAACAATTTTTTAATCAATGAATAATCATTTACATTAATCGTGATTTCAATATCAATTAAACAGCCCTCCAGCCCTACCCGGATGCACCTAAATCCTGGGTGAGGGACACAAAAATACAACAATAAATGCAACAAATACTACAGAAAGCATCTTCATCCCCTTAATAGAAACAGAATATTCAATTTTGTTCAATGAACTGTACTTGGCTCAGTTTCTGTTCCTCGTGTTGTCTTCCATGTTGCCACTAACGATAGGTTTATTGTGTATAGGTTTATATTTAGTAAAGGAGGCTCTCACCTTCATCAGAAAAGTGGCAGGGCTGCAAGTAATAAAAGTACTGTGAATCATTTCTTTGAGGATATTGTTTTACCATCTGGCGCCAATCCCTGTAGTGGTATCCTATCATTTTCTGGTGTTATGATTCATCTCCGTCTGTCTTTCTAGTGCACTGTTTCCTTCCTCTTTGTGTTCACTCAGTTCTTCCAGCACCAATACCAAAGCCGAGGTGGAACAATATGATCATTGCCTGTTTGTTAGCCACCAATAGCAATCCATGCTTAAACATGTGAGAAGAAATTCAGTTCAATTCAGGTTTATGTGTATAGCACCAATTCATGATAGTATCATCTCATGGCGCTTCCCAGACAGTTTAATCCAATCTGATTGTCATTCTTCGATTCATACAAGCCAATTTATAACAAATAGCCTATGTAAGGGAAAAGGAAGGACGTCTATAACTCTAATTATCCACTTCTTAATCCTTTCCACTCTATCTAATTTACATGGCCCCTTTGTCCTGGCACCCTCAAATGGGCCCTGAGCCCACACAGATACCGTTGCTCGCTCCACTGGCCAGTGCTGCCCCGCTCTGGTCCACCCACACTTCTGCTATTCTTTCCTGTCATATACTTGAACTGCTGGAGTTAAAGACTTGCAATCCTGGTGTAGCCTCACTATAGTTAGTGGAAAAAAGTCTTCAACATCCCTGTATTGACTCTGGTTTGAGTCGGCATGCATATAAACGCTGACATATAAACTTGTTTAATTCTTTGTACGGTTACTGAGTATAACAACTGAGTACAAGACTCATTGCAGTTTTACTCTGTTTTCATTGCGACTCATCTCGCCTAAAGGGTTGACCGTGGTGAAAAAAGGACCACTGTGCTTTGATGTTCTGTGAGTGTGATGGATATCTGTAACGTGGTAAGCACATCCACTATGATGTGCACTGGAGCAAAAAGAATAGAGGATGTCACTTCCCAGTGAATCATTGTAGACAGAGTATGAAGCTACGCTGCAAGTCGTTTCACTTCAGCAATTTTAAGCCGAGTGTACGACTTGTTTATTAGCCTGAAGGTGTGGGAAGGAGAGGGAATATAGGAAGACATGTTGAAAAAGTTATTTTACAGCTATATGTGTCATGTCTGTCATAAACTAGAAATATCTGCTGTGAAATCAAATACACAGCTGGTGTTCTTACTGCTTCTATTCTGTTATCGGCTCACCTGATGGTTGATGCAAGGTGGTCTTACAAGTCGCACTAATTCACAGGTGGTTGGCTTGCATATTAAGTAAATATGAAAGCATTACAGAATTCAAACTTTTGAGTGAATTTTTTTTTGCACCAGTGCATTTTGATGAGCAACAAGACAGGTAAACAGCTTTTGTTTGTTGTTCTCAGTGCAGTTTTACTGTCTGTGTGTGGAGTGTTGAGCTAATAAACAGGAGTTAAAGTGTAATTAGAGTTTATGGAGTATATTTCTCAGTTTGAGTGAACAGACTCACAGCCTCCCTCTGTGATTGGTCTTTGTGCTAAACCACTTTAAACATCTTTATTCTTCCACAAATTTTAATGTACACCAGAAGAAATCAGTCTTACTGTACTGGCAGACAGACATATGTCCCTCCTTCCTTCTTGATGCCCTGTGAGCAATGACTGTACCCAAAAGCTGTTTCATGTAAACTTGCTTAAAAGCAAAAAAAGAAGTTACCTTTGCTTTTTTTTTTACACAAAGCTAAAGTTTATGTTGGTGTACCAGAGATGTGGGTCAAATGGCAACTGGCTTTCCAGATCTATGTCCAGTAGTTATTTAAAACGATGCTTCTTGACTGTGAGGAAAAAAAGGTTTTAGAAAGACTCTTAATCAGAGGGGTTATTTTTGCCAGGTTACCTTAGACGGTGTTTTGATAGTGATGGAATTTTTGCAAAAATAAATCAAACGAGTGACGACTGTAAGACTACAATGACATTATGGACACATTATGGCATTGCAGCTATGACATCAGAATACAAAGTACTTTTGTTATAAGATGGAAAATGGACAAGTTAAAGGATCTGAGTGATAAGGACCCAAATGTGTTGCGGTCAGTCATGAGTCATGAGGACTCATCGATTTGAGTAGAGAGTAAAGGTTGACCTGAATGGACCTGTTGGCAAGCTGCCTTAGAAAAATATGTTTACCTCGAATTCAGTTCATAAGAAACGGATAAACATCAGAAAACCATCCCACAACCAACATTTCACTTAGTAATCCAAAATGGTCGGCGGCAGACCTAAAGTCACATCAGCAGTAGTTTTTCAGGACTGACTTAGACTGTTTTAGTTTAGTCCTCCTGAGCTGCACATATTAAAACCTAATAATTTTGTTTCAATTTTTGGTTGTCGGCTTTCTGCAAAAATATGTATGGCTAAAACACATATTGCCAAATTACCTAGAATGAGCTATAGTGACATCAGAATAAGCCGTGGCTTTATTTGACTGCATTCAAACACAGTAACTTATCTTGTGATCTCGGAGATAAACTTGTCCTAAGATGTGTCCTCTTTGCTGTTCTGAGCAAAGATCATTTTTCTGTACTCAGAAATGGTTTAATATTCAGCTTTATAACGCAACAATGCTGCACAACAAAGGCATTGTAAATTGTCTCATAGCAACGGCAGCAGTAGTAGCAGGCAAGCGCTTCCCCCGAGCAGCTGTTCCAGTCACAGAAAAATGAAAAGTGCCTCTAAAGGTTGTTTTTAGCCTCATTTTAAACAGTTTTAGGATAGCACTCTGTTAATAGCTTGCTATCTAAAGTGTCCCTCTCATTATACAAAATAGTATTCCTGACCAATAGTAATCTTTGTTATTACTTAAGACTTGTCTTTCATTGGTCCCCATATAAGCCTTAGTGACAGCTGTAAATATTGTGTAACAAATAAAGCTGGACATGTGTCATGAGCACATGCAGATGTTTGTAGGCACTTATAAAAATCAGAGAGGACCAGCAGTATTGCCTGGCTATATTCCCAGTATCCATCTTGCTCAATAAAACTGATAATGTGAAATCAAATTCCAGTTGATTCTGTCCCATCAGAGAGACGATATAAAGACCTTCAGGGAAAAACTGCAGGGCTGGACAGATAGACATTTACAAGCAGAAGTTGCATTTTATTGTACGTTTTTCGGTTCGGCTGTAAACTGTTTCTGTAAAAGTAAAAATCAGTCCATCTTAGAGTCCACATCGTAATCACAAAAATTATTTTAATTTAAAACATTGTTTTCCTTAAAAACAGACAATTTTAACTTTACCCCATCAAACATGATTTGAAGGAAATGATCAAATCATTTTTGGTCTTTGCAGGACGGACTGACCGATTACAATCTTTGATCCCATTAAAACTCTTTCACTGTGTTTATGCTTGTTGTGCATTTGTCATCATTGCTTTTTAATGCTGCATTGAATATCCTTGCATTGTTTTGGAAACTTGTGACATTCAAGCTGGGATTGCTTAAAAAGTTTGTTTTTATTAAACTGAATGACTGCCTGTCTGAATGATGGAGAGATTTTTTATCTAATCATGTGCATTTGAAATGGGCTTTTCTGGTTCTTCCTGACATCCCGGGCCAAGAGCGCCCGCAACACGACTGACCTTGCATGGCATCATGACTGCGAGCCAGAGAAAGGGATTAACAGCTAGTGTCAGTCGAGGAGAGACAGAAATTCCCTGAAGTCAACTGACTATTTGTTCAGATGTAATGAAATAGCTGTTGGACCACATGCCATGCAGCTCTGACTTAAAACTTTCAATTCAATGACCCTGACTGCCCCATATTTACAATTCAAAAGTCCTGAAACATAAAAGAAAAGGACAACCTCATGTAAGTCAACATTCTTCTATTTTATTGAATAGCAAATTCTGTTTTATATACATGTCTGCCTTCCCCGTTAAAGAAAGTAGTACAGATTTAGAATGGACATACATCTGGATGATTCCTATTCATAGGAATGAATGGATTCTGAATGAAAAACACAAAAATGATTAGATAACATGATGCTTTCATCTGCACAAAACAAAGTGGGGAAAAACTCATTTCTTGGCACAGAGACTCCAAAAGCTGATCTTTGATTAAAGAAGCTTCATATTCACAGTTCGGACATGTACTGTAAGTGCTATGGGTCCACATTTACAGTAATCATGTGTCAAGTCATTTTGATCTTTCAGAGTGGATGCAATGGTCTCTGCTCTGCAGAAACATCATTTGTAAAAAAGCTGTTTACTTTGGCCTCCGAGGCTGTGCAAGCATCAACACGTCTCCCGTTTTTACTGCTCGGTACTCGGATGATGAGCGTTTCAGGATTTGGTGGATGTGTGAGTCCCGGCCACAGAAGTGGAAGATGGGGTCAGGGGTCATTGCTGGTACATTCAGGCAAGTTAAGCTGGAGACGGTGGCTGTGATCAGAGCTACTTTAAGCCAGCCTCCTGATTGGGCTTATGGTTAATCTTTGCCCCTCATTAGGCCGACACAGAGCCATCGTTCTGCTGCGCCATTTGCTGCTCTCCTCTTCCGTCCTTCTCCTACTCGCTGCACTGGCATCCCACCTGTCCCCATCACTGCTCAGCCTCCTGAGCTCCACCTTAACTTCTTTATTTTTGTCTTCTCCTTGCTTTATCTTCTTCCCCGCACACTCTGCCTCTGTCCTCAGGCAGAGTTTCAGCTCCTCTGTGTCGAGCCGCTGCCTCTGTTCTGGCTCGACTTTTAACTTTGCCTCTGTTGTGTTTTGTTTTCCCACATTTGTCTCTGCCTCCAGCCGAGCTCTCAGCTGCTGCTCTCTGCGGCTCCATTCCTCCTGCACTCTTTGGTACATGTGAAGGGAGAAGTGCCACCCCCCGTTCTCTTCCAACAGGTCTTCCACTTTTCTCAGCAGCTCCATCAGCTGCTCTGGTTGCTGCTCCACTTCCCCGTCTGCACGAGTCTCGCCTCCTCTGCTTATCCTTCCCGGCCCCCCATCATCTCGCCTCTTGTGCCAGATCCTTCCCCATTTCCTTCCTTCCACATTCACCTCCTGCTTTAGTCTTTCTTGCTTGGCAGTGAGGACTCCCTTGTTATCAAACACGTGGTATCGATAGCGGCACTTCTCCATAAGCCACTGCAGCCCAGGGCCTCCTGATTGGATGTGCTGCTGTATGCTGCACCCCCTCTTCTTCAGCAGGTCTCCAAAAGTATACAACAGCATGGTGTGTCTCCACACCGCAGAGGTGAAGACCTCCATCCTCCTCTCCACTGCCCTCCTCTCGGCCTCTGTGAAGTCCAGCAGAGGGATAACTAACAGAACAACATGAGGTCCTCCCGATCCGCACAGAGACAAGGATCTCAGCAGCTCAATTTTCTCGTCTTTGGGAACAAACTCCTCAGATGACCCCCACCCTTGTGCATCCACTATGGTCAGATGATGTCCAGCAATGATGGCACCTGCAGCTGAGCTGGCATCGCCTCCTCTGGTGTCAACAACCTGCCCCTGGCCCAGAAGGGTGTTACCAGAGGAGCTCTTGCCCGTCCGTCTGGGGCCGACTAGCAGGAGGTTGAGTTGGCAGGAAGCTGGTGAAAAGAGAAGCAAGAGCTTTTAATCTAAGGGCCTAAATGCTCCGAGATTAGATTTTTTCCCCCGTAGCATTTACTGTAGTCTTCTCCAGTTTACGGCATATAGACTCATCTATTATGGAAGTCATGAATTAAGTGGAAGGAATGACTCGTATCCTCCCACCTGCGATCACATCTCTCACCTCGCATAAATCATCTGAGTCGTAGAAATCTGCTTTAAGCTTAAGGCTACCCTTCATTGTTTTGCTAATATTTTTATCAGCAAGATAAAAGCGAGTATGATTTTCTCGAGCATCCTCTGCTTGTTCACAGCGCTGGAGCTGATCACTCCAAACTTCTGCTTGGCATGATGGCAGGCATCAGTATTCTGTTTATGCTTTAACTCGCTGCTTAAATTGGTATCTTCAAACGTTTTAAAAATATTTCTTACTCCAGGCCAGGGTTAAATACTGACTTACCTGCATTCCCAGGTGAGTTCCAGCTTCCCATCGTTACTCTGTCTCATGCAGATGATTCCTAGAAGTTTCAGTTATGAGTAATATTCCTCCTCATTAATAGTAATATCACAAAACTGAATCTTGATCCTAAACCCTGAAATCAAATCCCTGCTTGAGTAAAATGTCCCTTCGATCACTTGGTAGCTCTTATAAACACTAAAGCTCCTCCCATTTGTTATGCTGACTTGTTTTTATGACCTTCAGCCACTTCGTTTGGTAATTTTGCTTGTGTCTCTCATTGTTTTCTGTGTTGTGTCTTTTAAGCACTTTTATATACCTCTAAGGAACGGGAATGGAGGATGCTGTATCAGTCATTTTATTGCATCACCGTAAAAACAGAGCTGGACATATTTCCAGTAATACAGATACTCCCACAGTTTAGTGCCTTGAACAAAAAACCTCCGCATGAAGAGGTTATTATAAGAAGGCAATACCTTCATACTTTAAGCTTAAACAGTTAAATTCAATACAGCTTTATTCATGTAGTGCAAATTCACAACAACATCAACTCAGGGTGCAATTTGAGTCAATTCACAGTAAGTAATAGTCAAGCAAGACCAAAAGATTTAATTGAATCTTGACTTTGAGTTATCCCCCATACTGAGCATGCAGGGGGCAGCAGGTGGCAGTGGAAAGGAAAAACTTCCTTTTAACAGGGAGGAAAAACCTCCTGCAGGACCCGGTTCAGGGTGGGCGGCCATCTGCCTCGAACAGTCGGGGTGGAGACGACAGAAAGAGACCAACAGATAAGCAATAAACAATGTTTCACCTTTGTAAAATGCTGTGTTGCAAAACAAATTAAATGATGAAAGCAACCTTTATCTGAGACAAAATGTTCTGCCCTTTAACATGTTGACTTCCTGCTCGTGTACAGCATCATATGCTGCTTGTTTACTTCCGCCATCATCATTTTACAGCCATCATAACATCACAACAGATCAGCTTGTAAAGCAGGGATGCATGTCTCAAGGCTATTCTGCATGTTTTGTTTAGGTGAATTTGCTGATATTCATTTTTTTTTATTTGTGTGTGTGTGCGTGTGTGTGTGCATGTGTGTGTGAGTGTGAGTGTGAGTGTGAGTGTGTGTGTATGTGTGTGTCTTTGGAGGCTTTTTCAGCTCAGTTGCAGAACTGACCAGTGTCATTTTGCAAGAAACTGACCCTAAATTGCTCTTAACTGCTGGCAAGTGTCTTTCATGGAAGTGGAGTAATTTGTGTGTGTGTGTGTGCGCACGTGAAGGTGAATGAGAAACATTATAAAGTGCTTTATCGAACCACTAAGGTTAATGGGTGCTATATAAGTGCAGTGCATTTTTCCCCTCTCCCTCCCTTTATCTCTCAGTAACTCACATGTTCGCTCCGTCTGCTGCTGTAATCTGAATCCATGAACCTCTCAGATTAAACTTTACTCTGTATATTCTCACTGCCCTGTATTATTTCTGTGCTGGCAAATGGCAGTGTGTGCTTGTCCCTGTTTTTGTCCATGTATTGTACCACAGAGAGCTTGGATTATTTCAGTGGTACAGTAATTTGTAAATATTAAAAGTTACTGTTTACATCACTTACAGTTGCATGATATCAGAATTAATGCATCTCAGAGACTTCTTACTGTGGAATATCTTCATTGGTGATGAAATGTGCTTTTTCTTACTTCACTTTGACATTTCCAGCATTACTCACGGCTTTGGGAAATCTTCCTGTTATCAGGTGGAAACTTGTTCAGTGACGGGTTGTGTGTTGAGCCTCTCTCTTAATTAATCATATGCAGCTGCATTCTCAAGTAAAATGTAAATCATCTGATTTGCTGTGTAAAGTTACACCTTTGTACCTTTGTGACTAAGCCCCCCCTCCTCTATTCCCACTGATCCTCTTCTTTTCCCTGTTGCTTTAATGCGTGTAAGCAAATCTGCAGCCCGACGCACACACAACCTAACCTGACATGCTAAAGCCGGTGAAGGATCAGCTGGCTTTTTTATCCGTCTGTCTCCGCCACGTCAGTGGGCACGGCACACCTGCTGCATGTGCACACGTGTGACCACGCTTGTGTACGTGTTGATGCACGTGTTTGTGTGTGAATTGGATGGTCTCCCATCGTTTTTCAAATGTAAACAGGGAAAGCAGCAAAATCTTCTCCTGTTGCCTCAGCTTTAACTCTGTTTTGTTCATCTTTGCTGTGATTGCATCAGCTCCTTTGGCTTCATCTGTCTTTTAGTTTTAGTTTTTTTTTTTAAACTGACCAATGCACAAAAACACGGTGACTTTCCAAGTTGATGATGTTTCCCTCTCTAATGAGGCTGCTCATCTGACTGGATGTAGGTTGTACACATATTAATGCACAACGTCCAGGCTTCCCCCTCCTTTTTACTCTCAGGTATATTAAAAAACACTTTCCTTAACCTGAAAAGGCAGCAGTATTTCCTAAACTTAACCAAATAGGGATTGATAAAGAGAACATGTGATTACAGTTAAAAACAAGTGGAACAAAAACTACTTTTCTGCTTCCTGCTGAGAATAATTGGATGTGTTGGAATGATTCCTGCATCTCAGATATTAAGATTAATACCTTAAATGTGAGATACGGGAGCTTGAGGACGTGTTCAGCGACGTCACTGAGCATCAGTGGTGCATTTCATTTCCACTGGAAATTGAGTAACAGCAGCATTTATTCATGCCTACGACTTATTCTCCGTAATTTAATATCGATCTCTTCAGCTTCGGCAATATTCTTAAATAGTCTTAAAACCAAAACAGTGAGCTAAAGATGCTGAAATGCCATGTGTAGCTGAGGGGAACTTCAGAAGTTGACCATTCTTGTTGGATCTGTGTCAGTAAAAAATGATTCATCCATTTGTAAGTTTTCACTTTTTCCTGTTTTACTTAGTCTCTGTCACTCTGTGTTATCCTCACTCGTATTTTATTGCTGTTTTCCTACAGATTGCACATAGAGATAAAGGAAGATGGCGTTAGTAAATTATGCCAAAAATTTCCTCTTGTATTGACATTTTTATGAAGTTGTTACTGTCAAGGACGTCTTTGCTGTCTCCTCTCCTATTTATCATCCTCTCTCCTGAAAGTCCTTCCACCCTTCTCATCTCATGAACTCCTCACATCTCTCTCCGCTTCATCTCCTTTGCTCTTTTCTCCCTTTCCTCACCCCCCTCCGTCTCCCCTGTTGCCTTTATTTTTCAACCTCTCCTTCACATCTTGCTTCCTCCTGTTGCTTATCTTGTTGCCCCTCTTCCCTGAGGAGACCGTGAACATTGGATTTACAGTAATTCAGGGCGGTAAAGAGAGAACAGGGCTTTAAAAAGAAACGCCAGCGTGGCTTGTATTACCACCAGCTCCTCTCTGTACTAGCCAGCTCTGCCCACAGTGCCTATTTCTCTGTGTGACACTAATGGGACCAGTAAGAAATGAGTCATACCAACGGATCTGTGCAAACAATTTAAGCAACAGTGTTGGCTTCGGCCAAATATTTCAAGATGGGGTTTACTTTGGGAGAACTTCAGAGAGCAGCTTTCACACTCCTAAATATGTGTGGGATGGCCTTTGTTTGTAGCCATTAGTCCTCCCACCCTGTAGTTGCATCTATTTTTTTTTTGTTTAAGTACAAAAGGCTTTTCTAACAAATCCTCCATGGACTGTAGCAACATTACTGCATTAGTTCTGCACAATGACTGATTCAGAGTACCTTAAAGTGTGATTGTGCTGAAAAATTGGTGGTGTTGCACACTAAAGCAGGCAAGAGATACAGGACACCACCGGAGGTACATTAGTTATGGATACTGGCCATGTCCCTCTGTGGCTGTGAAGGACGTTGGTGCTTAGCTATAATGTTTGAAAAGGAGGTGCTCAGAAAGTAAAGACACACAGGCTTATCCCTGCCTCGGCCGGGGTGAGTTTTTCTGAAAAAGGGAGACGCTAATGTGGTTATTCGTCCCACTTCTCTCATCTTTCTACACAAGGAGCAACCACTATGTCTTTCTCAGGATGTCAGTGTAAAATAATAAGATAAAAGACATTTAAATGCCTGCTGATGTTCATCTGCTTTACTAGTCGAAGTCAGCAGCTGTTGGACATTGCTGACACCTGCTAACATTTGAGTTTTAACCTCAGTTGGAAAGGACACAAACTGCACTCAGGACCATATGAATCATGGCTGCACTGGTTCTGGCTGTTTATCAGCTCCAGCTCTGTTCAGCAGGAATGAATTCACTCAAACAGAGGCTCTCCTTTTTTTCTCCCTGGTGAATGTGAAAAGCAGTTTGTGTTGTTTGTCTGTACCTTTAGCAACTCTTTATCATTGAGCAACAAATTTCATCCACTTTTTACGTCTGTTTAAATTCACTTTGATCTCTGGTGCTGAAATCATACTCATCTGATGCACCCAGGAAGGATAAAGAGACAAAACAAAAACCCAGGAAACTTTCATTTCCATGTGTTACCTTAAATGTTACCTTAAAAAGTTTGTGTTATTATCTACAATGACTCATAGTGGGTGTAGGACATATAATAGAATAATGTTGTGTTGTTTCATCTTTTTGTTGTGCAGTTAGGTAGAAAAAAGGAAAGAAAAAGGTTTTAGTTAGGAACTTTTTAGTTTTCATCCTGCATCGATCGTTTTGGAAAAATGTCTTTTGTGTGTTTTTTAAAAATTTAATCAAGCAAGCTTAACCTCTCAGGCGGTTTAATATGCAGTAAATGAAGCTTATTAAGTCTTTAATAGATAATAAACTATTAAAGAAGTGACCTGGATCAGACACCATCAGCTGTTGGTACCTGACAGCTTTTAATACTTTGTACAGCAGATTGATCTCTGTTGCTGTTATAAATGTTGATGTTCAGCATGCAGCTGTGCAGCTTTACATGACTGTCAGGTATATTTACAGTTCACTAAACCTTCCATATCTTAGATTTCAAGTTATTTGATGATTTCTGAGCTGGGGGTGTGTGTGTATGTGCATGTGTGTCAGTTTGATTTCCGGTATCTGTGAGCTGGCATTCGTGTGTGCTCTTTGAATTTGTTTTTCTACCAATCAACATTTGTGCAAGACAGGTTTTGAGATTTACTTTTGAGCACACCTTTGTGTGTTTTATATGATGGAAGAAGCGCTGCTGTGGGTCAGAAGTAACAGAACAAAAATAGCTGGTGTGAAATATAACATATTATTGAGCTGTTGTTTGTTTTGACCCCAGACTGATTACTCTGTTTGTACATGCACAGTCTTGTGAGCAATTTGATGCTTTTGCCCAACTTTTACCACTCACATGAAAACCTCATTATTTTTTCCCTTTCATTTTTCATATGATATTGACTTTAATTAAAGGATTAAAGGATTACATGCTCCTCTTAATTCTTCAGCCTCTCGGGCTTAGAGAGGTCTTTCAAAGCTAACAGGATGATGATAACTGCATTGTCATCAAGCAAAACATGGGTGTGCTTTTCTGTGTCATGCTGACATTTTGAGATAATGCAATTTTCTCCAAACAGACATGATTTTTTTATGTGTCAGAAAAGATCAAACGCTGTGGCCTTGCAGTGTAGAAGGACGGGAAAAGATGAAATGTAGAGAGGGGAAGAGGAGCTGAGAAAAGAGAGGCAGAGGGGATTTGCAGGAGGAGAGGAGAGGTGTATTGCTGTGACGAAAAGGGGTAGGAAGGCTTGGTGCTTGCTTTAAGATGTCTGGTCATTTCAAGTATGACTTTTTGCTAATAACTTTGTTATTTTGTTCTGTTTACTTACTTGGATAAAGAAGCAATCCCTTAAAAGAATAAATGTTACTTTTCTTGTATTCTTGGAGTTAAATCACCTGCTAAAACAGGGATCTCAGTCTTTGGTCCAGGTTTTAGATATTCCCCTACTTCAACACCCCTGACTCCGTTAACCGCTCATTGTGTAGAGCTTTACAACAAACTGTTGATTTATTTCCGTTGAATTTGTTGTTGGAGCAGCTTTTGCTGCTAACACAGCCTGAGATTCATGCCCTACAATAATGTAGGGGCAGAGAGGTGCTAACTCCCTGATGCTAACTCTGTTTTGGGAGTTTTAATGCAGATCGACACATTTGCTCTGTATGCAGCTGTGTTAAGCTGAGGTAGGATTTGCCACGGGCTCTTTGTTGATTTGAACAGGAAGTATAAATCAGCCTCAATCCCAGTAGGGACTGCAGCTACTGCCACAACTCTCCTCACTTTTCTCTGTCTCACGATCTGAATGACTGATGGCTGTCATGGTTTTGAATACTTTAGTTACCTCAACTTCTCTAGTCATCGTGCGATGCACTTGGCGGAAGGGGGGGGGGGGGGGGGGGGGGGGGGGGGGGGGGGGGGGGGGGGGGGGGGGGGGGGGGGGGGGGGGGGGGGG
>JBBBVT010000008.1:9617554-9633832 GCA_037177035.1 Craterocephalus eyresii
CTAATATATGGTACCAGCAAAATCTATTCAGTGTCTTGTCCACTCACTCCGAGAGCTGAACCTTATCTTCTGATCACCAGTCCATACCTTCTTCCATGTATTACACCGGTTAGCCCATTATAAGTTAATACACAGGTGCTGCAATACTCTCCCCATCACTGGAACTTTGTTTGCTTCCTCTCTTGAACTCCCTGTCCATTCAGCCTCTTTCTTCAGCTCCTTCTTCACCCTCTCCTCTTATCTTTCTCCCTCATTCTAGTGTGAGTTTGATTCCTGAGATGCTGTCAGCGCTGACAGGTGAAGCAGCAGGGGAGATGGGCTGATTCGAATGCCAAGATCTTGGCATGTTAAAGGAGGAAGAAGAAAAATATTCCAGTCAGCCTCCTTTCTGAAGGTTTCTGTCAGGTCCTCTGATTTCCCAAAGAGACATTCATTCTAAAATGAGATCAAATTCCTTTTAAGCAGGAAATGTGTCCAAAAACTGCTTTGAATTACTTCCCTTTGTGTTAAAGGCATTTCTTCGATGCAGGTAAATTTTAGCAATATGTAAGATCCCCTCACACCAACATAAGACGCTCCTTCTTTATTATTTCAAGGTATGGCATAATGCAAATATTGCATTGGTTGCTTCTTTTTCGCTAACCTTGCCATCCAGGTTTGCACACTGGCTTGACTTCAATATGCACCATTGCATCCTCCTTGGCTTTCTTCTGACCACAGTCGAACGCAGACACCATAATCTTGTAGCTCTGCTGTTTGTCATAAGCCAGTCGCTCTGTGTTTCTGATGTTACCTGAAGGGAACAAAAACAAAGGAAAAATAATGAGAATTATTTTCCAACCTGGGAAATTAGAATGTTGTGTTCGTTTGACAATAAGAAGCAATGATTGCTCCACTGAGCAATAATTCCAACCAACTTAGCATTTAAGAAATCGCTCCTGAAGAAAAAAAAGAAAAAGGAAAGACAAGTCACGGTTCGGCGACCTTGTATTGCATTTGAATATAAAACCCTCTCTGTAGGCAGTCAGTGCAGAACTGCAATGATGGATTATCTTCAGTGGTCACCGAGGTAACAGTGTAGAAACAGTGAGAGAGAGGCGGAGGAAATACCGCAGGGATGTGAATTTTTACAAACATGCCTTGGATGCCACCACCGACCATGGTTTTATAGTGAGGTCGCAATCTTTCAGTGCAGCCCACTAACAAGCTAACTGCAAAGGATATTTATTTAAAATAAATACACTTATTATCATATGTTTAATTTGATACTGATATAATTACCAGTGTTTTTAAAGATTTTCATTTTTCCTGTTTGTAATGTTTTTGTTTAATTACAAATTTGCACCTGCTGAGAGAAGCATGTATTTTGGATTAGACTATGTACTGTTATTTTCTTATTTTCTCTAAAGCTTTCCCTGCCTTGTTGTTGTTGTTTTGATCATTCTCTCCCCTTAAAAGTTAAATATAAACTGTACAGATTAAGTATAGCTTCTTAGGTAGAGATACTTGAAGAATTCATGTAAAATAAAAAGTATTATTAATGCAGGAATAAATGCTAAATAAACATGGATTTATGAGTGCAGCATCACCATAGGAAACTTATTAAGGTTTTGGTAAACTTGTTCAAGTGGTACAGTAGTCTTAAGATTCATTTCAAGTACATTATCAAGAATACTGTAATATTGTATACATTCAGATTTAGTTGCTTAAAAAAGAGAATAAAAGAGAAAAAAACTTGCTAAGCATACCCCTGACTCAGTGTTTACTACACTTAACAATAACATTTGTTTTCGCAACCTGTGACAGCAATTATAGCCTTTAAGTACATTTTTTAGCCTTCTAGAAGCTTCATTTGTGTTAAAACTCTACCCATCAATTACTCCTAAGCTTGCAGGTATAATTACTGCACTGGCATATTTGAACTCTCTGCAAAGGTTTTAATGAAATATAGATCACGATTCACTGCTAGCCAGTTTAAAACAGTCCCTTCTTTTAAAAACAAATTCTTTTCTGGAGGTGTACTCCATGTTCTTCTGAAACATTTAACACATTCATATCAAATCCAGTTTCCTGACACATGCTGACAGACTTTGCCTTGGTAGTTGTCAGATTTCATTATTAGTTTTATACATTCAAAGCCTCCATTCCCAGAAGAAACAGAATAATTCCACAGCATGATAAAAAAACACTCCACCATGTTTACTGAGTTGTTTTGTTTACAAGTGCCATTTTCTTGCCAATGAATAAACTGATGAACAGCCTTTCTCTGCTTTTTTTTCTCAAAAGTGGTCTCTGCCTTGAGTCTTACTTACTTACTTACTTACTTGGGTGTGCAGGTATGTTGTGAGCTAACACCCTGCCTGCAGTTTAACCAAAAGCTCTTTAAATGTATTGTGTGGTATTTCTTACACATTCTGCACCAATACTCTTTGAGTTCTGTCATTGTGTTTCTCTATAGCACCACATCTTGTTAACCTTTATTTCTCAGAAACTCGTTGAATAATTGAAACTTTTTGGATAATTAGGAATACATTCATATATACACTGCATATTTTCCAATTTATTTTTAGCTTTTCGAATAGCTGTTTTTAGACAGCTCTCTTGTAGTCACCATTGAAAAAGCAAACAGCGGGGTAGAGTAAAAAAAACAGCATTCTCTGGTTAATTCATCTCAAGAATAACATCTCTTACAGGGACAGCTACTTGTTTCATTCATTTGGTTTATCATCTCTTTATAGTTAAAGAGACAAGCCGACCATTTTACATGTTTAATATGTCTTAATTCCTACAATAAAAAGGGCATATTTTTACATTTTTAATAAATCTTTTAATCTATATGAACTCACAGTGCTGTTTATACTGTACATGCAGGCCTAACATCAGGTAGTGAGTGTCTAGTGTCTGACTGTCTGCATGCCAGCTGTCCCTTACAGAGATGCTCATTCAACTATCTCTGGCCTGACTGAAAAGAAAAAAAAAGATCACGGCAGGATGGTTGTAGCTCAGGAGGAAGAGCAGTCATCTGCCAACTGGAAAGTCAGTAGATCGATTCTAGGCTTCCCTTGACTACATGCAGAAGTAGACTGAGACACTGATATGTCTGTTGGGGTATGAATGTGAGTGGTGGGAGAAAGCACTTAGTATGTAACATTAGAAGTTCTGTGTGGTTGTGTGTGAATGGGAAATGTAGCGTAAAAGCGCTTTGAGTGGTCATCATATGACTAAAAAAGTGATGTGTAAGTACAGTCCATTTAACATACATGGATCCTTTTTTATTGTAATTTACTTTGTGTAAAGTCACATTTTCACACAGTTAATTAAAATTCAGTTTTAGAAAGATTGATGTGTGTGTGCCAATGCTAAAGTTTTATGTATAATCAAATTACATCCAATCAAAATGATTTTTTGTTGAGTAGCGCATTAACTATTGTGCAAACAAGTGTGTCTTGATCTACTGGTTAAAAGCCTGTCTGCCTACATCACTCTTTAAAAGGCTGCTTCACAGTCAAATTAGTTTTAATTCATTCCTAATGCATTGTCTGTTTTAAATTGACAGTCTACTCCACTTTGACAGCAGTAATTTGCTGCAGCACAGCCCATTGACTTTTAAAACCAACCCTGTGCTTCCTTTCCTGAACAAATTTACCATTCTGTTGAGGAAATCTACCAAAAAATGTCTTCCTGAATTTTTGTAAACAATACAATGGAGACTGTGAGGAGATCAAGCCGAGTCAGTCAGACAGTTGCTAAATACACAGAGAATGACTGCGAGGTTAAATCAAAAAGCAATGCTGCAAAATAATACATGTGACCCTGAAAAGTGGGATATAGCACAGTTAAGTATGTACAAACACACACAAAAGCCATTCAGTCTCCCTTCGACTTGGATTACAGAGAACTCAGATCAGCACAGCATGGATGTGGAGGCTCAGGGAAAAGGTAGTGTAAATCCCAAAGCTGAACTTTTATAAAGGCAGTTATGCTCAGAATAGCACTTACATATAAATTGAATACACCCTTCAAGTCGGGCTAGACTGACATGAAGCCATAAATGCACATGATAAAAATATAATATGAGTCTATCACAATGAAGGATCTTTCTCAAGTAATTTCTGGACTATAATGAAAACTCACTCCATGTATCACAGTTTTACTGCACTGCAGTTTTTATAACAATATTGTTACTCACTTGCTGGTTAAAATGCCAATCTTTCCAATATTTGATTATGGTGACGATATGTAATGAAATACTTCTAAGAATCATCTACAACCCTGTCATCCACTTTGTGACTAGCGTTCCTTTCATCACCCATCACTGCAATCTGTATACTCATGTCAACTGGCCACCACTTCATTCGCCTAAACTGGTCCATCAGTATAAGTTTATTTATAAAAACTTTACTGGCAAAACCCCTCTTACTTTAGCCCCTTACTTGTGATCCATAGTATAAGTTGCGTTCCAGTAGCTACATGCTATTATTTGCTTCTTAGACTTTTATTATTATTATACTTATTATTGTTTTATTGCACTTAGTATTTTTTCACTATTTATGAAATATGTACATTCTATTCAAATTTGTGTCATTGCTAAATGAATGTACCGTTGTGGGGTTTACTTGAGCCTTTGGACCAGGTCGTCTTTACAAATGAGATCTGGTTCTCCACTAACCTTCCTGGTCAAGTGAACAGCTGACACGTGGAAATTCCCATGAAGCTCAGTTTTGTACAGATTCTCATAAGTACATGAGTGATGGAGTCTAAGTCTCTTACTCTTAAAAACACAACTACTGAATGACTTTGCGACTTCCCCAGTTGTACAATTTCTTTACACACTTGGTTTCCATTGACTGAGGCAGGATTCATTTCAAAGTCAGCTCTCTTGTGTCTATCTTTAGAAAGACTTTTTCATGTTGACACAAAGTTGTGAGATCATAGTAAGAAACATGTACAGCCGAGGAATGAACATTTTCCTTTAATCAAGACATTAGCCATTCTGTTTGTGTCCAAATGGGACAAGAACGGCACAGTTACTAGAGGAAAGACCACTGCTTGTGGTAGAAATGAAGAAATGTGAGCTTAGAGCTAAAATATCTCTAAGAGATGACTGAGCCTTGCACTCAAGTATTTAAGTTTCAGTTTGGAAATTTCAACCAGGAAAAATTACCCTTGAGTGTCATAGAATGAATAAAAAATCCCCCTGAATAAATCCTCCTGGCACATGAACTACTCCTGCTCCCTGCTGCTCCACAATTTCCCTTTCTCCCAGACACACACATCACTACAGATCACATCACTGCTGAGGCAGACTGCTGTTCTCCCCACACAAATGCACACACACACACTGACCGTTGCGGTCTATGGCAAACGGCGTCCCAGCAGTGACGATTTCATAGTTGCAGATCTGGCTGTACTGTGGTGAACAGTCCTGGTCCCAAGCCTCCACCTGAAAGAGCGAAACCAAGTTCAGTCAATCAGCTCTCCAACAACATCTCAGCTAACACAAGCATTAATGCTACAGTAATAACATTACTTTTTGTGGGTTTTTGTGATGTTGCAGCATAATAATCAAGTTTATAAAAATGCATGTCTGATATCTAAATATTCACATATTTATATACCTGTAAAATATTGTCGTAGATCTTGCCTTCAGTTACTGACGCCTTGTACTGGGGCTCTCTGAACACGGGACTGAACTCATTGATGTCATCCACCTGGATGTGAACCACTGCCCTGCATGGAGGAACAAGTAGAGCACAGCAGATGAAAGGAGGGAGCACAGCAGGAAAGCAACATACGCATGGATACAAGATGTGGTTATAGAACAGCACTGTAAGGTTACAACAGAAATAAATGGGTGAGGGAAGGAAGGTGAGAGGGAAGAGAAACTTGGGTCATCAGTAAGGATTCGTTTAGACGATCTTCACCATGAATGCAGCGACGGTTATGTACAAAACAGATTTATCCTTGTAAAGCAGGACTAAACAGACTTTTTTGAAAGATTAAAAAACATTTAGCTGAGCTTTGGTTTCTTATGATCAAACATCACCTTTTATTTCACAGGCTTATCTCCTGATACACATTTAGCCTCTGTAGACTGCATTCTACATGTACTTTTTTCCCCCTCCAATCCCTTTACCTGTTTGTCTACCACACACACTAAAACAGGCCTCTTGGAAGAAATTAACTTGACGCTCTGATTTACATTTGTGCTCTAAAGTCCATAAATGAAGCAATGATGTAGATGTGGGATTTTTCCTCACCGGTGTCCTTCGCTGACAACAACTCACAAAGTATCTGGGAAGGCACATCTGGCTAATTAATGGCATTAGCTTAATGAGCCCTATTTAGAATGTCATGCCGTGATAATGTCACACAGCCACACACACAAACACGCACACACTTACATGATGTGTCATTCATCTTTCACTAAAGAAATTCCTCACAGATCCCTGAGCTGATAAATTTCCCTCTCCTTCTCGCTCCTCTTCCTTTTAGTACCGAGCACAAGCTTATTTTAGCAGCCTCTTGTCTTGGGCTGAAGGACCAGGGGGTTTGATTTGCTGCTGTCCACACCGGTCTGCCTGTCTGTCAATCTAACTCATAAAGCAATGCACACACAAAGTGACACACATTATATTGATGGGCTATTAGGAGGACATATCCTCAGAAAGATCTGCAGGTCTCAGCTGTCAGTGCTGCACTGTTGAAGGGTGAGAGAAAACCAATGCATATCACAAAGAAGACAGCTTTAAAAAAGAAGTGGCTCTTTCTAAGTTTAATGTTTTTCTTTCTTTGAATTTTAATTGTGAGGTATTTAAACAGAAACACTAAGATTAATCTATATATTACCCTCAGGTCACAATGTCTTCAGGCCTGCAAGTCTGTTCCTGTAGAAATCACACTTCTTTTGTTAAAGTCTGTAAAAACCAACATTGGTCAGCAGATATCGCAGTTCCCTGCATTTTGGAAAGGCCATGGGTAATGATCTGTGCAATTCTTGAATTTGTTTGTGGCAGAAACATTTTGGAAAGGAAATAGGAAACAAAGAATTGAGGCACCAGGTGTCAGTGGAAAACGGGTTATAGAATATGAGGAACAAAGAAATGATAACTGGGGTTTACTCTGTCCTTTTTGTCAACATTGTCTTTGTTTGAATATGTATGCAGAAACTTTGACCCTAGTAATAGTGAATAACAAATAAAGCTTTCAGTAGATATTAACACTTAATTGGAAACCCAGAATTTACTTTGAGTTTTTTGGAGTAGAAAATGATAGAGACATTATCCTCCATTTACTTTCTGGATTATAGAATTGTGTGTATGTCACTGTATCGGTACACACACAGTACTATAAAATAGGAGCAGATCAACCTTCTCTTATAAAAAGGGGAAATCTACAGCATGAAAAGCCAAGTTACATGTTGTCACCATGCATTTTTACAGTTATTAGAGGCATTTCTTGCTATAGAGAGGTTGACAACTGGACATATGTACCCAGCGCTATCACAGATCCTTCCTGCAGCATTAGAGCTGTACAACAAGGACTGCTCCCAGTAAACGTCACAATGCACAGTATAAGACAGCATAAATCAGTACTGTAAATACTGTAAACAATTGGATTATTATTGATTTCAATTCTTCTCTTTGTACATATGTCAATAGTTTTGTTTAGAATTTATGTTTTATTTATAAGCTCATCTTGTGGATTTACTTATCCTTTTTGTCTTGCTGATGTGCACAGGAATTTCCCCTGGTAGACGAATAAATGTCATCTTATCTAATCTTATCTGATCTTATCTTATCTATTTCATCTAGGATTTTCCAGATTTTGTTAGGTGAAAAATGATCTATAAATAAATGAAATTCAGTGTCCTTGTCGCTGTAGTAAAACCCAAAAGTTATGAAGGCAACAAGAAAAGAAAGAAAAGAAAAGAAGTTTGGTGATGTGTTACCTTAGATTACATTTGAACTCAAACACATAACTTCAGACTTACTTGTGAGATTTTTTCCAGTCAGTCCCAGTGGGCCCGGCCCCACAGTCATAAGCCTGAATAATGAAGGTGTACTCCTTCTGGCTCTCACAGTCCACAGGGCTACTGGCTCTCAGGACTCCTTCTCCTGACGTGCGATTTAACACAACTGCCTCAAATGGGGCCTCCTGACCAAAGATCTTAAAGGCACAAATCTCCCCTATAAAGAATAAAAAAAAGAAGGAGATTATATTTATGGTTAAAATTATTCTCCTTTTTATAGCAAAGACAATGACAAAAAAAACACAAACCAAAAAGGGAAATCTGTGAATTATACATCATATAATAATGCCACAATAAGTATGGGCGACAATGTTATTGGCTATGTTTACAGATACTAAAATAAAAGTTTGAAAGTGTTTATAGTCAATAATGATAGGGCTCTGAGTAATATGACAGCATGGGATTGTTGGATGCTGACACCAAGAGGAATCCTGGAAGTTGGTTGCAATGATACTTAATCAACCAAATTGTGTGAAAAAAATGTTGTACGAAATTGTGGGAGAGTAAAGAGAAAGACGCTTGATTTTTTCAACCTTGCTTTGCCACAATAAAACAGAGACATTAAACTTATGAGAGTTTTAAATATAAAAAGGCTGGAGTACAAAAAAAGATCTGAGACAGAATAATCTTCAACAGGTCTGGATCCTGAACAGATTGAACATTTAACTCAGCATGTGGCTCATCAGTGGACACACACTGAGAGATTTTTTTATGGAAGCAGTGCAAATTACAGCCAAATTGGATACTTCACTTATTTAAAATCTACAGTCTATGAATGAAGAAACCATTGGAAAAAAAACTTCACCATAAGCAAACACTTTCTAAGGAATGTTTTTCTTTTTGTATAATTCCCTGCAATGACACTTCAAGTAGAATCTTATCATATCGCTTCTGGTTTCTCCCCCGCACCCCTCCCTTTTCCCAAAAGTAATTTTCTCAAACCCAGCAGTGAGTCCCATACCACTTGGAAAGTTGAGGAAGAATCAAACTGTAGGTAATGAAGTCAAAACTAACAATAAACACAGCTGGCATTTTCTTTACAGTACAGCTATCACTTCAGATTTCAGTCTGTTTCATTTCTGTACATAGAGACCTTTTTCAGCTTGAGTTGCTCAAAAAATTACAGTGTACAGCTCCTGGTGTTTGGTTTAGAGAAAAATAATTTCTGTCTCCAACTGTGCCAGCTCGACTGTCGTATTCGCTGAGTGTATTGTGTTGTGTGCGTTTCTGTGTGCATTTGTGTTTCTGACATCATCTGTAGAGTTCATCCCCTGCACAAGTGTTCATTTCAGGGATTTGGGAAATCTTCTTGCAGAGGGAACAAAAAGCTGCAGTCTGCTGACCCTGAGCAAGCTGATATCAGTTAGAACATAGTGGGACAAAGCTGGGGAAAAGGATCACGAGCTACAGGAATCCAGCCTGCATTCTCAAATCTTCTCACAGTGTTTCAGATATTTTTTCTTTCTAATTTCTATTTAACATAATTTAGCTTTTCAAATTCCCTTTTGGTGAAATGAAGAAATAAACATAGTGAGATCCAGTCCCTTACCTACAATTCTATGTATGTTTTTTTTTGTTATAGAAATGACAAAGCCAATACAGCTGTGGAATAAAATAAGTGTAAATAGAAAAATAATACTAAGCACAGCAGGAATGGAAGGAGGGCGACAAGCTGTGCTTTGATCCCGCCTCCATATGTACAGCTTTATATACTCAGTAAGTAAGAATTACATGGAACCAAATAAGTGATTATTATATAGTACTACAGCAGGGAAAAGGTACTTCATTTCAACAGTTTGTGGTTGGATGCAAATCCATTTTCTGCTCCATCTGTCCCAGTAAATGCATTTTCCTGGACACATGACATAACAGTCATAGAGTGGAGGAAAGGGAAAGAGGAGGAATGTGAAGTGAAAATGTATATGTAAATGCTTGTGACAGATATTTCCCAAGTATTCAGTAAAAGCATCCATTACTTACATACACACACCCAGAAAAGTACACACAATTATCTTCCCTGCCACTCAGTCTGATCTTTTGCCACTACGTCATGGAGGAAAGGTTAGTTTAGTAAGTAAATTAAAAATTGCATAGATTTTTGCTGAGGGGGTCCTTAACCATGGTAGATTAGGAAAGAAGTCAACAAGTCAGCAAAAAAATTGGCTCTATAATGACAATAATCTAAAATAGATGGTACTCCACAGGAAGCTTGAGCGGCATAAACAGCATCGACAGAAAATGTCAAGCTGTCAGGGTACATATATTTCACGGGATGTTAAATTGCCAATATAATGGAAGCGGATGGGATGAACACAATTAATGAGAAAATGATTCTCCACAAATCAACACATTGTCACAAGGAGCCAAAACTAATTTGTGTATTCCTAATGTAAAAGGGCTTGACAGAGCATTTCATTTTGTTCAGTTTATTTCAGTTTGTTGGCTTTGTCAATTGCTCATGCTTTATCTGCAAGATGAATGTGAGATTAATAAAATATGCCTGTATGGAACGGAAAACAAATGCTGGATTTGTGTACTTTTAGGTTACAGTCTAAATATAAAGTTTGGAAACACTAAATCATTCATTTTGAATAAGAAGTGTCTACTTCTGACTTGCGCTTTCTCAGTGGTTCCGAAACTGGGTGGTGGGACCCCAAGGAGGGCCCCTGAGTTATGAAAGGGAGGATAGCAAAACTAAACAAAGGTTATAGTTCTTGCAAGACTGGCAAAATATGGACAAATTTGTGAAAGCACCAGTAGCCATAGAAGGAGAATCACCAATAGAGAGTTCAACTCCCCCCAAAAAAGAAAAATTATGATGATGCATTTTTGGCCCCTGCTTGACCAGCAGGTAATGGTCAGGTAACGGGTAATGGTGGGTCATGAAGAGACCCACCATGTCTAAATATGACAGTATGAAGCTACTTGGGCACTTCTCATCCTGATCACAAGTTTTTTTGTTTTTTTTACTAAAACAGTATACATCTCATGAAAGCTCAATTCACCTGAAGTCGTTTACAGAGTAAACACCAACACCATAGCAGAGGATGATGATTCCTTCGGCCTCTGACATGGTTTTATCAATAATTAACCAAGTACATGTAACAGCCAATAAAGAGACTATGTGGCACATTTCTTCATACGTTTCGTGGTGATGAGATCACGGGGAGCTTGACAATATTGTTGATAAAACGGGGACCCAGCCGAAAAAGTCTGGGAACCACTTCCTTATACACAAAATTAAACATTATGTGGAAGTATTATACATATTATAACCTGGATAGCAGACCCGCGTGGGCGTAATCCTCTAGTTCAGTTAAAGCACAGGTAAGTCTTGTGTGGGCCAGATATGGTGAAGATGTCGTTTGCTGGCCTGGACATGGACTTTGACAAGTGCTGTGTGACCCAAAAGGGGCCCAAATATGACAAGCCAAAATATAGATCACAGCTATTTTGAAATGTAGTGGTCATGATGCTGAATTTTGGCAGCCACGCTTACACAGAGTTAACACCAGGTCAGAGCCAAATAAGGCCCAAACAAAACTGCAGATGTGGGCCTTTTTTGGGCCAAAATGTTTTTGCAATCTGGAAAGTCAACAATTTGGTTCATTCTGAGAAAAAAAAAGCCCACCCTGGTGACCTCAAAAACAAAACAAAATTAAAAACAAAAACAGAGAAGAATGAGAGGCCTGTTTTGCATAGAAGAGATCAGTGGTGGATGTTCCGAAGAACATTTTAGTAGTAAAGAACACAAAAGCCAAATGAGGAACATTCATCCGGAAGTAGTAATAGCTTTCAAATTTACCATAAAATGGAGGGTTCACTACAAAGTGCAAACCATTTCTCAATGTAAATTTTAAAAAGGTCAGGTTACACGATCAGGATCAGAACTTTAGAACTGGTGTGATCCAAAACTTCTACATGCATGTAAAACAGGTGGAGCCAGCGATCACTACCTGTATTGATGAGCTACCGGTGTGTATCTATGATGTGCCAGAAGTTGACTGATTAAATCTGAGGAATAAATGAATAAATAATCAAATTAAAAAGCAAAAAAAGCTGACTGGATGCTGATGATTAAAACATACTGAGAAAGCAACCGGGAATGTTTGAAGGAGAAGAAGAAGAACGTAATGCTACGGTTAAATTTAGTTATTTTCACTTATACAATGGGGTCTTACAGTACAAGGCTCTATACAAATTGGTGCATGTGTGCAGAAACATTCAGTCCAGACTATGAACATTTTTCATTCAAGCATCTAATAAACTCTCTGGAAAAGACAAACTCTCACACACACTCAGGCACAAATTCTCTGATAATCCACTGACCTGTATGCTGCTTTTCATTCTTTCCTTTGTGAACATATTCTGATACATGCAGAACTCATGGAACACAATAGGAAGCCTCATCTGTTATTCTCACTGCGATGTAAAAAAATATAGCTATTTTCTGCATCATGTGCTGAATCTTTGACAGACGGTACTTTGCACTTCCCCGCTCAGTTTTTCCAGCCAGGAGAACACATCGCTAGCAGAAAGTCTTCCACCTCGACCAGATCAAATTGTCTTGACCTGTTCCTGAAATGTAGCATATGAAAATGGTTCAAATCGCAGTCACACTTACACTGCGTTTCACTGTCTGAAACCAAAGCAAGAACATTAAATCTTCTTATCCTACATATTAATATTGTAAATAAAAATCTGCAGGAGAATCTATTGCAGGTCTGTAGATGACAGTGATGCAATTTATCTGTTTTATAATCCAACTGTATTTATATTTTGCTTTCTATTGAAGGAAGTTTCTTTTTATATTATTTTATTAAATTATTGAACTTATTTCTTTCTTTTCCACTGTTATTATTTATCAATCAAATTTACATGGATGATTAGATATTTTTTTCCATCCTAATCTTACGCTCTATGAGAAAAGAGAACCATAATAACATGGAGTTGATATGATATTTATGTCAAACATGCAGGATACTGAGGTTTTTTGGTTTAAAGAAGAGCTATTGTATTTATACTTCATCATTCAGGAAATAAATTATGTCACAAAGTTCATTATTGTGACCTTGGGTTGGTCAATATATCAAGATTTTCAAATACTGTACAGTACATCGAGACCTTGTCACACAAGCTATAGAATGAGGGAATATTGTTTATATCGAGTTAGCTTGTTTTGAGTTAAAAGTCTCTCTTTTTTCAGCTTTTTGCACAAATGTATTTTGTTATGGTCATTGAAAAATATTTTATATTATTCTAATACAAAAATTCTTTAATTTCAGTCAAATATTTTAATGCACATGTGGTTCTGGTTCTTAATAAAAGTACATTTAGCACCTATGGCTGGACATTTGAACCGTCTCTTTGGTTGCCTGACCAAAACATATTATATCAAAATATATATTGTATATCGTGATTCAGGAAAAACTTACAGAGATATTAAATGTGGTTCATATCGCCCAGCCCTAAGGTGATCCACAATTAACTAACGAGTAAACACTGTCAAAACCCCAAACTGGTATCTTGGCGAGATGTCTACATGACTGTCAGAGGTTTCAAAGACTGATTTCTAAAATAAGCTTCACACTGTCACTATCGTGCGCAAGTCTAGCCTGTTTATTCCTCTTCTTAATCACATATGTCTGACTGTCCATCTGGTCTGCATGCGTGTGTTGTTCTGGCTTAGAGAAAACTGCAAGACACAGATTCTGATATGAAGATTTGACACTGAGTTTGCATGCGTGTTTGTCAGGCAGAGACAATGGGCATGACCCTGATTAAAGTGAGTTTCTGAGCAGACAGAGAAACAGTTCATTTTAAGCCTTGACTCCCTCGCTCTCCTGTCTTCAGTATTCAGCTCAATGTCACCCACGATCTTCTGGTTCAGCTTTTGTCTAACTTTTCGCACTAAAATCAAAGACTAAAAACTGAAATACATGCTTGTTTGCTGAATAAGTGTGTTGGAAGCTGTATCTTGTAACAGGGCTAAATGACTTGAGGAGCATGAGCTAAATTTCTCAATGAGGTAATCCAGAGAACAAACCTCTCGAAGCCTCGCTCCAGCCTGCTGGGATAAATTTCATTGTTATGTCAGCCTCAGGCTAGAAGGACATTATGCTAACGTCCCTGCTGTTCTCCCTACAGCGCATTCAGTTCCCCGGTTTGTAAAGTGCAGAGCGAAGAAGCGCAAAGTAGTCCAAATGTACATATGAGAGAGCTCTCTGCGTATAATGCCATGATTTAAAATATCTAAATATCTACCTGATCTTTTGCTTTTTTTTTAGTACCTCTGAAGTCTTTGTTGAACACACAATGAGGATGAAAACCAACGGGAAGAGAATTTGTCATGAGTATGTCTTAAAACTGTTACACAAAACCCCTGTTTCTTTAAAAAAGAACAAATATATCACATGTAAAATTTATTTCTTTACACATAATATTCTGCATATACTGTATGGCAAACACAAAGGATAAACTGAAAAAGTGGAAGACGACTGTTTTAACAAATATCTCCAAATTAGAATAACTGCCCTACTTTATTCCCATTTTTATTGTATGAGTGAACATTTCAATGTTCATTTTGATAAATAATTATAGTTTAAAAACTCAAAAACCTTTTTTCTTTTTGTTTTTCCTTTTAAAACTTGTAATGGTAAGCTAGAATTTACAAAAAAACCTCATAAGTCCTCCAAACTGGTTTTGCATTGTTTCGGGTTTGTTTATAGTTGATGTTTTACGATAAAGGTTTCACTCCGTTTCCTTGAAGGTCATATTGCTGTGACACTTTATTTAATTAGACAGCACAACAGTTCAATGCTATCCCCTCCTCTGTTCACTTTAAACAGGCAATTCACTGTCTGTTTAAACTATCTGGAAGTCTGCTACAGTCAAAAGATGGGTTCGAATAGCTGCCTTCAAGATTACCAACAAAAGAAATTACTGCCTGACTTTGTTAAATTCTTTTAAATCATGTGTTTAGTGGGAATCAGTGATTTTTTATTTTCGGAGTGCTGTAGCAACAAGGAGCATGTCTGCTGATCATGGGGCAAACGTTTGAGTATCAAGCTTTGAACTTTGCACAAATTTATGTAGCTTTATGCAATATGCTGGGAGATTTCTCTCATTTATTTGGAATAATAGTGTGTTTTCTTGTACATAATATGTGAGGCTTGATGCAACTTTTTGATTCTTCTTCTGATTAAAACCAGATGAACGGGAGCATGCTCACTTTTTTAACAATAAGATTTTTTACAAGCTTGTTCCTGGGAGGAAAGACTTGCTGGTGAATATAACCCCTATGTACGGGTGTTATTCTCAGTACACTGAGGGTATCCATCCTGCCACCCGAGTGAAAGTAGTAAATCACCCTGTAGTTGCAGGTGTTTCTATGTTTAAAAAAACATATATGTATGCAGTAATGTTGTCATAAAAAGGGTAGATTTGCTGGCTGTTGCAGCTCTTGTAAATCATTGTCAGTTAAAGAAAGGCATTTAGGAGCAATTTATCAGTCTCCTTTCGATAGCAGGTCACTTTGTAATTGTGTTTGAGAGATTGTTGCACCATTCATTTGACCTCAGGGTGACAAACTAGCAGCTCACACAGACAGGAGGCACATGTACACAAACACATACACACAGATAAACACACATTCAGGTTATCTTTTCACCCAGTACTGCTGAAGCCTTGGACACGACAATAAAGGAATAGTGAGAATTCATTATCGCAGACAACACACATTCATTCTGCAGGCCAGTTTTGGTGGTCTGTGAAGCAATTAGTGTTAATTGTATCCTCTGAAATGGTAGAGCTGGAATTTATCTGAAGAAATCTCTTATCTCCTCTGTTGCCAGATGGCTTAAATGCTTAAACGTGTAGTTGTGTTTCTCCTGTTTGAGGGGAAAAAGACCAGAAAAAACACTTAATAAGTAAAGCTGTGAACTACTAGAGAAGAGATTAAAATATGCTGGGTTTTATGCTTTTATAATGTGCCATCGTTCATTTTCTATAATCGCTTGTTACAGTGTATAGGCAGTGTACAGCATGAACATGTTGCCTGTCCATAGTTCTGTTGCGCTTTACACAGAATTTTCTGTCCTTTTCTGTTCTGCAAATGGAGCTGCAGCGAAAGTTCAGACAGGAAGACCTGCAATGATCCTACACTCACCCTCTCACCTTCTCCCTCTCTCACTCCTTTCATCCCTTTCTGCACTCTTTCCTTCCCTCCTCTTTTACTTAAGTCCTCC
>JBBBVT010000008.1:9650364-9668034 GCA_037177035.1 Craterocephalus eyresii
ACTACCCTTCACGGGAACGCGCAAAATGTAGGGGTAGGGCTAAAAAGTAGGGCTAGGGGGTGTATTGGGACAGGGCCGTAATCACCAATCCATACAAGCTCTACAAGTAAAAGAAAAAACGAAACAAGACACAGTCACAGCCGGGAGACCAAATGGCCAGCTAACAAACATACTGTGGGGGCAAATGTGCAGGTCAAAGAGTGACAGTACAATTAATGAAATGTGCCAAATATGATATGACTCTGGCTTGTAATAAGAGGATATCACTGTCTACACTGGACAGAAGCCTCTTCCTAAATGACTTTGGAGTTGAGGCTTTGTGTAAAAGGCCCATGTAATGATACCTTGTGATAAAAGAAGGGTAAGAAACTGACATGAAATAAAGAAATATCAAATAAATGAGTGGTCCTTTTAGTTCAAAAGTAAGTCTCTTGTCTTGAATTTAAAGAAGTGGTAAAGCAGTTTGCAGAAATTGTGCATACTCAGTGCATCCCAAGTTGTTGATCGTGCTATGTATAACATGCCTTTATCAAAAACATCAACGACAGGTTTTCATGGCACTGTTTAAGGCATGACCATGTGGTTTTCTTTATAGTTTGGCTTCTATCACTCTCCTAATGCTCCACTCAGAGCAGACAGCAGACTTCTCTGCCCATCCGGAAAGCTTTCCAGTACAACTGTGTGTTGTTGAATCAGGAAAGACAGGAAAGAAGCACAGAGACAGCATACAGTGTGGGGTCGACACCTTGGTTTAGATGATAAAAAGCACTGGATCTTTCATCTGACAGTGGTTTGGATTTGGCAGGAGTCAGTTCAATATAACTCGGTTATCTGCAAAATGTCTCCAAAAACCATGTGTATTGTGTTAAAGCCAAAAAATTATCTGTAAAACTGAATATTCCCAAACACTGAAAACACTGCTACCCAATTCCTTGTATCATTAATATATATTTACATTTGTTTGGTACTGTGTGGATCAACATGGCTGTTCTGATGAGAAACTGTGTGTAAACATGACATAAATCTGTTGTTTGCAGATATGCAGCATATTGCAAAAGACACAGAAGTATGTATAGTACTTTTCCATCAAGAAGCCAATCATTTGTTGTTTGTAGAAACATATTCATCTAATCGTGTTGCTGAATAAGGAAAGTGCACACTGGACGTCTGATTGAAGAGTTGCAGGGTGCTGCTGACAGACATTCAGGATCTTATTCGAACAGTGAAACCATAAGAGGAGGCTCATCTGAAAACTTCCAGGGAAACTAATCTGTTAATCACCCAAACTGGTGACACCCACATCTGGTTCTGTGTCAGAGTATGTTGTAATAAACTCTCATAGGTGTAGTTCTTCAAGAGTGGCTCTGGTACAGTCTTGTTAGTGTCTCCTGTTGCCATGTCAACAAAGGGAAGATCCCCTCTGACACCAAACCAGCCTGATATTGGTGGATCTAATGTGGTATGCAAAACCCTACTACCCTGTCATTATGACAGCAATGAAACTATTTAATATCTCGATGGCCAGAATCTTTAAGAACATTTGTCTTCAGAAGTCGAGATCTAAGTTTTCATGTGTATGATAAATTTAATATGAATAATTCATTATTTTCATTGACCATATTTAATGTATTTCAGTCTGATGGCTGCCTGCTTACTGATTTATATAAACCGGATTGTTTCTGATGCTCTCATTTAGGAGATGATACATGTACTGATTAAATGCTACTTTGAAATCCTGCCTGTAAGTAAGCATCAGTAATCTGAATAGCATAGGTAATCTTTGATGTTATGCATCTGTTTCATGTTGCAGGCATGCTTAGCTATTACCAGGGAAGCAAGCACCCGCTGCAGAAATTTTAACCACTTCACAAAGGCAAAGAGGGCACAGAGCAGGAGGAAGAAGATAGCCAGGCAAAGTGATATGTTCCTCTCCTTCTCAGGACAGAGAAACAGACACCTACCTGTAAGGTTTGATCAGACTGTCAATTCAATATCCTCCCTTATCCTTTGATGATCCATCACATCATTTCTTTTTCCATTCTCTCTGTCTTTGTTGTGCACACACATGCACACACACATGCAGCATATTCCCATTTTCTGGGTCTACCTATGTTTCCTGCTTTCATCTCCTTCTCTCACATCACCTGCCTTTTTCCTAACATTTCTGTCCATTTCCCTTTCTCTTCCACTTCTTTTGCCCCACTGCCTTTGAATTGTGTCACCGTTTCTGCTTTGTTGAGTCCTATAGCTTAATTGCCATCTCAACTTTTTTTCATTTTTACACAGTTTATTGGCCAAGACAAACTGACTATAAACAGAGTGAAAATAATTAACAGAGCCAAAGCCATGACAGTGATCAGAAGCTAAATTATACTTCTGTGAGATGATGCCATGAATTGATTTCTTTCTATGGATTCATCTCCAATTCTCTGCTTAAAATCGTGTATCATAATGATAATGTGCAATCTGGCTATTTCCTATCACCTGTACAGCACATCAGAAACAATTACACAAGGAATAAGAGAATAAAGCTGTAAGAAATCACTTCTGTTTGGGATCCCGCTGTAAGTTATTAATGGATTATTGGAGATAATCTATCTAATTATTCAGCTAACTTCTGTAATAAATAATCAAGAAGTGAATCAGGTAAATAATTTGTGCTCATTCAATTAAAAAATGTCAGAAAATCCCTTTCACCCTTGTCATTTTTTAAATGACTCACTGTGGTAAGAGATATATGTTGATGAATTTTTGCTAAAATGGACAAATAGCAGTGAAAAATTATGTTTATACATAAAATAAAAAATAGTTGACACCAAAACACAATTTCAAAGGGCAATCTTTCTGAAGTTGAATGTTGTAATAAAATCTATGCCAACATCAGCAAACCAAAAGCTACAGTTAATGATAATATCTAAAATCTAAGTAAATCTAAGTAACTGGTTTTATTCTTATTTAGTGGTACTTACATAAACACAGCTATTTTGTATTTGAGCTCAATCAATATGCTGAACACAAACCCCAAATCTGACATACAGTACTGATTTCTTTCTGTACATGCTTCTTTAACACACATTTACCACACCCATTCCCACATTACTTACTATAGATTAATGTAACAGAATGAAACCCCACTGTTCTGCTACATCGTCAAGACAAAATGATTTTTTACAGTAAATAAAAGAGAGACAAAAACTAAAACTGTTGTTGTAAAAGTCAAAAACAAAAGTGACTGATCAAAGTCCAATGCCATGTATGTATTGTTTTTCCACATATTCACAAGGCCATGGTCAGGAAAAAGTCAACTAATATTCCAACATGACTAACTAAATAAAAATGTGTTTTAATTTAACATATTTAATTTAATTTAACATATACATGTTGTGTTTATGTTTTCAAGTCATTGATTTTTCTTGGTTTTCTGTAAAACAATAAAAATTTGTGGCCTTCTTCAGTCCAGTAAAGGTTAATTACTTCAAATCAATAATTCTCGTGTAGTGATGGGATGCACTGTGCTGAGGCGTGTGCGAGTGTGTCAGTTAATCCAGGATGGTGTTTAGCTAAACTGGTTGAGTAGCCGCCCCATGAGGCTATACAGTTCATCTCTGGCCCAGGTTCGAATTCCAGGCTCTTTGTTGCATGTCCTTCCCCACTCTCTCACCCCCTTTCCTGTCAAGCTGCTGTGAAATAAAGGCCACTACAGAACAATACTCCTTTAAAAGAAATGTGTAGAGTAATCCAGGATTTCAGCAACGTTAAGATGAAACAAACTCTATTTGTCCTTGGAAGGAAATTTGTCTTGGGCATGGGTGCTTACAGTACACAGCTAGTTAAAGTACACTGACACACACACACATACTGTAGTATACAGTATGATTTACATAGTGATTCATATTCACGGTCTACCTTACCAACACCAATAAAAACAACAATTAACTACCAAATTGCAAACCCAAATACATACTGAAATAACAATAAATAAGCATACCCAGTTAAAAATATAAGTTAAAACAGAAGTTAAAAGTAAAATAGTAAAAAAGGAAGAAAAGAAAAGTCCAACCTCTAATGCAACAACTCCTGTATAGAGGACAGGGATAGTTGTTTACAATGCATGTTATTAATATTAGAACAAAGGAATTCTTGTATCCATTATCTTTGCATTTTCTGGCCCTGCAGCAACTAAGTGAGGGGAGAAATTGAAATTGTACAAATAAAATATTTGTTGGAGCTTTTGAGAATCCTTTGTGCCTGTCTGACCACAGACGCACGAAAGGATGGATAATCTGTATTACCTATTTATGGCTATTTGGATCATGTTTATAACTCTAGTTTTCAGTGGAAAAATGGCAATGCCGTCAAACCATGATGAATATTATTACCTAGCACAGCTTCGTACAATGTTTGCATGATGTTGGAAAGTGTGTATCGGCACATTCATCATTTCAGATACGAGCAGTGATTCTGTTTTACACTTTTATGGTGTAAGATGAATTTAAACAAATTTGCGTCTATTTCTCATCTGATCTGATCAAATTTAAAAAACAAATTCCAAATGTGTTCCTTTAACATAATCAAGAATGGATTGTTGTATCTGATTTAACTACATGGAAATGTGTGCAATGATCATTATGTTTATCCAAAAGTTTTTTTTTCATTCATTATTTTTTTTCTTTTTCAAAAGAACAACAAACAAGTTTTATTGGAGGCATCTGCTTGTGACTACTTCCTCCTGTGCTGTGTCTTTGCTTCTACCATTTCCTTTCGTCTATGGATTTTCACTTGTATTGTTCAACCCATTCTGCTCTTCGGCCTCGTGTAAATTGTGTAGAGGAAACAATGTAGCTACCTCGGTATATTATTCTGCTACCATGATGAATGTGAGGAATTCATGCCTGTTGACTGTGGCCTTGAGATGAGGAATAAGCAAATGAAACTACTTGCTTGCTTTGCAGCACCCTGGAGTCCACTGCCACCATTCCTCATGTTAATTTGATTGAGAATTCTCCATCGGTACATAGAGAACCACTCGACCCCCACAACTATGTGCGAGGGCTCTGCTGTGGGGTGGCAAAGGATAGAGGATGTCATCAAGGCATGCAGGCGTAACAAATTTATCTCCAGGATGTCTGTCTCAGCATATAATGTTCAAGTTAGGCCCACTGTGGGTAGTTTACATCAAAGTGAAATGTGATGTTGCAGCGAAGGCCAGGGCAGAATAAGAGGGGGTGAGGAGGATTTACATAAAGAGGTAAGGTGTGAGGTAAAAATAGGGCGTTCACAGAAGAGAGGTGGAGGAAATAAAGAATGACAAGAGAAAAATGTTAGAGTGGAGGAAACAAGCAAGTACTTAACAATCCTGGCCTGTTTTCCCACAGTGCAATTAATGTGGAGCCAGGAGGCGAGAACACTCCTTTCAACCGTAAAACAAAACCAGGATTGATGAGAGTGTCTGTAGTGTAAGTGACTGGCGATATATGGGCTCGCTGGGAGCAATGTGTCGAGATAGTGAGGAGGAAAAAGGATAGCTAGATTGAGAAAGAAGGAATGCGGTGGTATAGGTGGAGCAGACACAAATGAGGATAAAGATCAAGATAGAAATTTGACAGAACAGTTAGACTCGGTGGGGCAGGCTGGGGTGGGGGTGTTTACCGGCTGGGCCCAGAGAGATAAATTGGGACAAAGCTGCTCTTTTATGGCCATTTTTTTCAGTCTCCTTGGAAGCTGTTGTATTGGTTTCATTCATTAGATCTTATGCAATGAAAAAGCATTCAAGGAGAGAAATATTACCAGTCAGGATCCTTTCTGTTTTTTCCTTTTAAGCAATAGCTCACCAGGGTTGACCTTCTCTAGTAAACAAACTACATGTTAATCATAGAGGGAAAAACAAATAAAATCTTTTGTCTGCCTATTCATCATGGTGTCACTGAACTTTCACTGCATCAACAATACGTTTTCCAGAGAAAACCACTTTGTGTAAATGACTGTAAGGCGGGATTTATTGTCACGCGGCCTCCATGTAAGGTCATTTACCGTCGCGTACGTCTTCCAGAACTGAAGTGCGCCCCTGCTTCTCTCTAGTGATTGGTCATGTTGTGACTTCCAGATTTCCGAATCTTTCACTGAATTTGTGCAGTTACTGCCTTTTTAAGAAAAAAAAACAGACAATGGATCAAGTTGTTGAGAGGAAATATGGGCATCTATAAAACAAGAAATGCCTGATGGAAACTGAGGTGAACTATCTTAAGAACTCTACCCTGTGAAGTTTCCTATCCGATACCAGCCTTACTGCCACCTTCAGATTCAGATGAGAAACTGCAACACAACGCTAGTGCCCCTATGCAGGCATGCAAAAGCACTTTTTTTTCTATTCTTTTCTTTTTTTAACCCATTTTGTCCAGCATTGTAGCAGCAGAATGATCGTGTGGCTGCTTTATTTGGCCGAGCAAATTTACCTTATAAAGTAGAGCTTTAGACTGTATGTATAAAGTCCATCTTGAAAAAATTAAATCTCTATTACATATTTGCATCTTATTGCTGGACCCGACTGGAAGGGACAGAAAGAGAAAAAGAACAGAAATAAGAGGAAAAAGGGAGCAACGGCAACCACAAGAAACACACTGTAAAGGAAACAATGCAATCCGACCAGACGACCAAAAACACTCCACTCAAATACAAAGAACTGAGAACATCACAGGGATGAGCACATTTCAGCAGCATCAGCTACGCTGGCCCTACCTTATGTAGATGCAACTATAGATCCAGCCAAAGGCTGCTTCTGTGGACAAGAATGTTTCCAGGAGGAATTTATTTGGTCTCCCTTTTTGTTAAACAGATTATTGCTTTAGTTGCTGTTTTTAGAAAAATATTCTGTACCAGATCAAAACTGAATTCTCCAGCATTTGGTTTATAGAGAAAAAAATGTGTTTTCTATAAGACCTGATAGAATTTGTGTGAGGAGAACACTTAAACACAGATTCAAGGTGTTTCACATTCCTCAAGGTCTGATGCAGTATTTACCTGAGAGATATAGTGTTAGAGCAAAAACACAAACAAAAACGGCAAAACAGAGAGAGGAAAAAAGCTGATTTATTAGTTTTCCATGGCTGTCAGCACTTGGATTAATAGGAGCCATTTTGCCATAATGAGGCGTTCAGCGTTAGCTGCCAAAAGCCTCTTTGTTTGCCTTTGAGTCCCAGAATACTTTGCTCAATTATAACAGCTCTCTCTGTCCCTTCTTCTTGTCACTGTTAGCTGTACCTGTGTCTGATTCCAGCTCTTATTAGACAACATAATCAGCACTTGTAACTATCATCTTGAGATGAGGTCTGTAATGATGCTGCAAGTCAGCTACATGTCAGCTCTCCACCCACACACACCCAGCTTAATGGCAATGACTAACTGCGCATTCAGACCCGAAGCGGCAAGGAAGTCAATACATTTCCAATGAGAGCCCGGCATCCTGAGCGGCTGAAGCTTCAGCCATCAGTCGCACATTAAGGGCGTCCGACACGGCAAAAGCATCCAAAGCAGCCAGTTATAACTTTATGATAATTAGCCATGATGCGGTTCAGCAGCAACCAATCAGAGTAGAGGTGTCCGATCGAATGGGCTGCACAGGACAACACATGCAACTTTGGTTTCTAGAACACACTGTTCCTTTCATGGATACAGAAATGCTGATAACCTGTTCATCATCCATACTTTAAAATGTTCGTCTTTTTGGCTTCCGGGATCAAACTTAAAAAATCTTGCCAGCTGATGTGAATTCGGGCACCAAAACATCCCACATTGCCCTTCCGACATACAGTAGCTAACTGTGTTCAAGACCACATTGTAGATGCAGTCAGCAGCACATCACAGTCATGTCTTCCGCATGAGTCCGTTTGATTTTGAGGGTTTAAGGCACATATTTACATCCCTGTCCCAGTCTCCATAGTATGTCTACTATAGTCCAATACTGATGACATAAAATAGACCAATTTCTATCCATTGAGTATGTAGGGAAACCATTTGTCATACGTGGACATTAATCCAGTTGAACGATCTGGTTGTGTTATCCACACTATCTGTTCAATGTTTGCAATGCAGATTAACTGGCTGTTGGGGCAAAACCAGGAGAAAGTGCAAAATGATTCACACTCCTTATATATCAAACTTTTTCTGGTAAGAGGGTTCAACACCTGGATAATAAAAAGGTGGGCTACATGTTTAAATGAAACATTGTGAGACGACTGCAAACAGCTGTGAAGTCTTCAAACCTCATCATGGATTTTCCAGAAATGACTGAAACCGGTGAAATGTCCTGATAAAGTGAATAAAGATGGTTTTACAGAGTGGATTAACTTTAAATATTCTCACAATTCAGATCTCGGATAACGTGTTGATGTTAAAAAAAACAAACAAAGAATACCAAGAATATTGATCAGAAAAAATAGGCTTTGTTAGTTTGAAATAACTGTGCAAGTAAACTTGCTTTGTTTGCAAATGCTGTACATGTGGTAGGGTTTGCCATTCTGTATTTGCATTTCTTACCAGCATAGGGGACCGGGGCATCCTTGTCCAGAGCGACCAGTGGAGGATCCAGCAGCACTATGTCCATATTCTCTGTGATCACACCATGGTAAGATGTTTCTATCCATGGCTTGTGCTTGTTCACTGTCAAGGGAGAATAAATAATACTGTAAATATAAAATTATTGTATATGTTAAAGGAGCTGTGAAGTTAATTTCAATGCATATCTGAGTTTATACTATCATACAGGCTGATTCTGTTGTACATATTTACATTGTAAATCACCAGTGGAAGACTGAAAACAACGCATACTATACTACTTTGACAAATATACCATTTTTAACATTGTATATATGGGTCATGAGGCTGAAAATAAAAACAGATAACATGGACAATATGGCTTTTCATGGCTTTGAAATTAACCCTGCTGATTTGTTACCCTTTAATTAGTAAACCTTAAAATTTTCATCTTTCTTCATCATGAATATTAGATTTTTTTTACACAGATGTTTAAAATGAGAATTAAAAGAAATATTTGAACTGATACTGTGTGAAGTGAATGCTGCTGCTTAAAGCTGCTTTAGCTGTGTTTTCTTTTTCTTTCTGCTTTCCTCTGTTCATCTCAACTCATTTCTACAAAATGGTGAACTCAAACGTTGTTCCTCTGGGATTGACAAAACGGATTTTAGTACAGATCACCATCACACACACTGATTATTCACACAGCAAATTACATTTCCACACAGCAGGACCTCACAAGTAGGAACTTATGTGCATTCACAAGAACAACCATATGTGCATCATGTGTGATCCTACACTCACACCCCCATACACACACACACTGTATCTCGGGTGTACAAGTGTCACACTCTGCTGGGAACTGGGCCGTCACCCTGACCTTTCAATCCACTGAAGAGGAACGCTTTGTCTCATGCCAATGAGCAGCTGACTTGTCCAGCTGGCAGTGATTTAAAATTCATCAAACTGTTCCTAAAGCCTTCTCACATCTTTTTATCAGTTTGAACACATTTCAATAGTTTTGTCCTACTATTCCATTTTCTCCCTTACAAAGTTGAGAAAACAGGGTCGCAGTGAAAAGGAAAAGGAGTCCTAATAAAACAAAATGGTGTTACATTCAAACCTGATGCAGTACAAGTATGGCTTTGCCTTTCAAGCATTACATGATGCTCACACCTCAACAATTCACATACATATACATATATACTTTTCCTCCCACACACATATAGTCTTCTCCTACATACATGTATTCTTTATTTTACATGCAGAAGTTATTGTATTAATTACGTAAAAATATATGTATGTGCGAGAAGAATATATGTATGTGAGAGAAAGAATATATTATGGCCTATAATTAAATAATGAGAAAGATGCTTAACAAATTTATCAAACAATATTCTGTCAAATATAGAATCCATAATTTATTCCATACAGTTTCTGCTATACAACTGTAAAAGTGTGCTGATGATTTTTCTCTTTTTTATGTGCCTCACTTTAACTTTCTTTCACATTTGCCTCAGACCACTGGCAGAGAATTCATGATCTATCAGATGGGAAATGTTGACTTTCGATAGGCTACACCGTAGGAGTGAAATAAAACCACAAGGAAAGACATTACGCTGCTATCTTATATTCATGCACTGGAGATAAAGGACTGCAGCACACAGCATGAATCTGCTCTGCTGGAGAGTAGGAAGGGTGGAGGTCTGTCTTCAATAGATATTCAGGTACGTTCAGGCTACACCTGGAAATGTTTTCATTTGTAATAATGGACTCAATGAGGCTTGGAGAAGTGCATTAAAACAGAGTGGAACTTTCATTCCTTATTGGGGGTAAAGCCTCCACTTTACACTCCCAACTTTACTTGGATTTGATTTTCAGTGTTCAGAATAATCTTTTTTTTTTATAGAAAAAGAAGTATTAAGTGACATGACATGTTTGCTCACATGTTTGTTACAAGAATAAATACATATTAATCTATCATGTGCAAATGGTGTTTCATTTAGGTGTGGAGATGTCCTCGGCAAGTCTGCATGCAGCCCACATCGAGTGCAGTTTACTCGTGGATGACAGGTTCATTTTCCAGCTCAAGGTCTTACATTTATACCAAATAAATTGGGTGGTGGGTGACACAGCAGCGCTGTGGCTCATTAAAAGATTTCTAATAGAGGAGCTGTTTTGTAGGAAGAGCACACATCAGACCAAGGAGATGGGCTATTTCCAAAATGGCTTTCATGACATGAAGTACTGTAAAGCCATTACAGGACCTCACTTTTCACTTTTCACACTCCACCTTTTCCAGCTGAGGACTGTGGTCTCGGAGGTGCTGAATCTCTGGAGATACTGGAGATCACGGCCCGCAGAAGCCAACAGAACCACATCATCTGCAAAAAGCAGAGACCTGATCCTGATCCACCAAACCGGATCCCCTCAACACCTCGGCTGCACCTAGAAATTCTGTCCATAAACATTCTCCATAAACACTCTGAAGAGAACTTAATCGTCACAAAATGTTACAGCAACTTGTATGAGCAACTGAATGTGTTCAGGTACTTCAATCTAAAAGCTGTGGTGCTGGAATAAAAGTAAGTGGATCATCAGACTCATTAGGATTTCTCATCAAGGAACTTCGAAGGTCTGTGTGAATTCAATAGCAATCTATGAGACTGTTTGTGAGCTATTTCAATCTAAAACAAAATGCTTTTGACAAGACAGATGCTGCCAACCCTTAAGCCAGGCTGCTAGTGTGGTTAATAATATCCATTTTAGTGGCAGCTGATTCCTTAAACAAGGTTACAAGTGTCATTGGCTGCAAAATGCATTCTGTCTTTGGTCATTTCCCAAGAAACATCTGCAACCATTACAGAATCAGACTGCAAATGAAAGAAGACTAATTCATTTAACAATTTAAGCAGTGTAAAAGCAGACCTCACAGAGCACTGGATAAAATCTGACATGACAGTAATATGTACGGAGTAAACCGGGAACAAGGGTGAGTTTCCTGTAAATGGTATTAGTCTGTGTGTGCTTGTGTGTGTTTGAAATCAAAATATCTTTGTGTTGTCTCCCCCTGATCCTGAGGCTCATGAAAGTATATTACTTCAGGGACAAAAACAGAGGATAATCTATTTAATGTAGGTCCCTGCTCCTGCTTAAAGACACTCTGCATTACTGCGCTGTGTATTGATTAGTTTAAGTCATGTCCAATCTATTCATTTTCATCATTTATCTGATAACCAATGTTGCATTTCAACTGAGTTGTCCTTTTACAGGCTATGATAGCAAAATCTGGTTAGGCTAACCACATCCAAGTCATGGCAGTTCTGGAAGTCTGCACTGATAGCAATGAGCTTTATTACCCCCGTTCTGTTTTCGGCGACGTTGGTTTGTCTTTTTGTGCATTTGTACATTGGTCTGTCCATCTGTCTCTCTGACAGCAACATAACTCAAAAAGTAATGGATGGATTTTGATTTTTTTTTTCTGAAATGCAATAAAGAACCATTGATTCGATTTTGGGGATGATCCAGATCACTGCCTTGATCCAAGAATATTTAAAGGAGTTTTTACAGACAAAAAAGCAGGTGCAAACATCTGGAAACATCTATGAACCTTGTTTCTCTGTTGTAAAACCAAAAGATTGCTTTAAAATAACACTAATGGAGTATCAGCGTTGATCCTTACATGTTTTTTCAATTTATTTTTGTAGCATTTCCTTTAAATAATTAAAAGTTGTGTTGTGGTTGGCTGTTTTAAACATAATTGTCCCACAGACAAGAGATCATTTTTTCCAAACTACAGTAAAGACACAAAAACCAAAAAAGAAGTGACAACTGGTTAGCGGCTATAATATGAGTCTCTGCTCTACAAACAGCAATGATGCGCAGTCTGATGGGTGTGTGAAGACCACAAACCTTAAACATCTAAGAATCAATCATAACACTGAAAGCTGAGATGATGCAACATAAAGAGGAGAGGAGGACAGCTGCGGCACAGGTAGAGACAGACGTTACTCTGACAGTTTTGCAGGTAGGTAGTCTACTGCTATCCTGGTAGAGTCAGGCACTATAAGAGGGAGGACTACAATATAATAGCTGCATGCATTCATGTTGGAGTAATATGTCCGTTAGGGGTGGACGTTATATCGAAGATACCAAGATCTACGATAACTGAAATCATTTTTGCCCTTACTGATATCTGTGATATTTTTGGAAAATGAAAATACACTGGGGCTGTCCAGTCAGTGCTTATTGGTCCCAGTATTAATGAATTAATATGAAATATTTTACAAAAACCCAGCATGTACAGAACAGAGAGTGGCACGGTGGACCAGTAGCAGTCTGATATTGCATTGGTCGCAAATAGAAATTGTGACCCAAAGTGCTGTTATCGACCATTTATCGTTATCGAGATGAACTGCTCAGTACTGTATATTGTGATATTGATTTGAGGCCATATCGCCTAGCCCTAATGTCCGTGATATCAACTCAGTTCAACAGGCCTAGATTCGATCAGGTAAGATTACCTGCAGAGTAGATCTTAGTGAAGGAGTCATTAAACTATTCAATACCGGGAATAACCAACAGTCTCAGACACTCACCAGAAACAAAACAAAACAAAAACAAAAAAATAAGTGAATAACTTAGGCCTATTTACCACCAACCACACCGAACTACAAAAATGGACTCTGTGTTTTTGATTAGTCGTAGTCCGAAGAGATTGTTTTAAACCATAAACTGGTTCTGGTGACTTTTCTTATTTGCACTAAAAGCCAGCAGGTGTTTGTGTGATTTCATGAGACCGGTCTGCCAAGATTAGTCAGTTAGTCATGATTATGTTGAGAATCAAAATAGTTGGGGACAAATTTAATAATCCTAATTTGGTTTTGTAAAACATTTACTGTATTATGAAATTACTTATTAGAATTTATGGCTTTTTCTGACAAAAGTACCAAGAAATGGTCGGTTGCAGCTTAGCTTCATATGTTTTTCTAGCTTTGACACAGAGAGTATCAATATAACTGTATTCCATTGGGGATGTGGCTCATAAGGCTGCATGGTCATGTGGTGGTTGGTACCACTGTTAGCACATATGCTGATACAGTCACTGTGTCATCTTGTGGGTTTAATCAACAACTACAGTTATGTTCATGTTCTTCTTTGTGTTGCAGATGTTTTTGTAGATGTGAATCATAATTCTTTTTTCAATATTGTTGTGTTTTTGTGCTTCCAATGATTACCAGCTTTGTTTTGCTTGCTAGAGGTTTTCAGTTCTCTTAAAAGGTGTAGCAGCTGGTCATCTGGTTTTTCCTGTGCAGACTGAACAGCTCATGCTGTTACTTTCTGTCGTATCCTTGTCTCTTTTCTCTTTTGTTTTATCTCTCCTTTCTTTTTCCCTCACGCCACTGTCAAGTCCAGCATTAACATGCAAGCTCAGGAATAGATAAATCTAATAATAAAGAATAATAGTTATCAAGAGGGACCTTACATACAGTACATAGAGATCCTCTCAGCAAGGCAAATTTGTTCAACAGCAGCCAGACCATCATTCTGCTTGCTATGATGCTGGACAGGACACAGTAAAAAAGAAAAAGAAAAAAAAAGAAAGAAAAAGAATAAAGGGAAAACCCTTAGATGTAATTTCAGGGAATTTAAATTGTCTTACAGTTTGTCTGTCTACTGTATGGAGCAAGTAGCCAAATAGGACAGATATTAACCTTATCCTTTCTCAGAATTACCACTCACTGGGAGGGGAAAGTAGAAAAATGTGTGTATGACAATTATCACAGAAAAGTGGTTGAAAGAACTGAAATGAGGATAAGAGAAAAAAAACAGTTCAGCAGAGAGCATCAATATTTCAGCTACTTTGAAGAATAATGAATAACTCTATTGACTGGTGAGAAAGCATACTGAGCACGTGCAAATCTATGGTGACCTCCCTGCGCCCTGGCAGAATGAGCAGTAATTAAATTTGAGCAAGCGTGCACATGTGCATATGCCGTTGTACACTCTCACCTTTGGTGGGAAAACAGAGAACAGGGTGCAAAATGTGGAACGGTAACTGAAGTGAATGAAATGACAGTAACATGAGTAATAAGGTAAAATAAAAGATGGGTTGTTTGAGTAGACAAAAGGAGAGTCGGACTTAAATGTAGTAGCTGTCTGCAGGGCTTCACACATCCTTTAATTTATGCTCCCAATTAAAATATCAAATTAAATTCCTATAGGATACATCATAGAGAGAGAGATCATACATCACCAATTAATGGCACCGACTCAAGGAGGCTCTATTTCTCTTGTGAATGAAGACAAAATAATGAATTAGATGATGAAATGCTGCTTCCAAAAGGAACTCTCCTTGCCAGCAAAAAGAAAAGAGAAGAATGAGAGAAGCTGTCACTATTTGCCTAGTCGATAAAATCAACAGCATCTGAGGATTTATACATATAAACAAACTTTAAACTGATCTTTGATTAGATTCATTAGAAATTAAATAATGAAAAATACAACCCTAATATTTTCGAATGGTGTCAATCGATATAATTTATAATGTCTCTGATTTGAGTTTTATTAGCAGAACAAGTAAAGGCTTGAGTCCAATTATTATTGACTGAATGCAAGTTAATTTCACACACGTAAAAAGTTTACAAATTATAAAACTTAGAAAAAAGGGAAACATTCAGCTTTTTCACCCGAGACTGTGAACTGCAGCAAATATAAAGCAATATTCTGATGGCTCTAATGATGCGTTTCAAACAAACAAGCTATTCTTAGTCTCTGTTAGTAATGAGTGCACGTAGGAAGGTGTTTCTGATGCTGTTTATCAGTAATAGAGAATTAAGATTGTAGATTCAGAGCAGTGCAGCTCAGTTAAAAGGTGATAATTGCTTCAGTGGTGATCAGTGAATCTCATTATATCACTCTACTAGAGGAACTGATGGCAGCTTAAAAGCTAAGAGAAGTACGTGGCATCATTCAAACAAAACAAAAGAAATTAAAACCCTCAACTTACCAACGATTTCAATCTGTGAATCAAAACTGTTGCCATACACACATCAAGAGCAAACTGCTGTAGTGAGAAAAACAAGAACCTCTTTCAGTTCTTTATTAATGGAAATTCTGGGTCAGAGAGAATGGAGGATGGCATATAGCAAAGGGTGCCAGGTCATCGATAAAGGCTTGAACACCCTGAACAACACGTGCCATATTATCTTTTTTCCTGTTGTAAAATGAAATATATAGTCATTATGTGAATCAATCAAAGCCAGGGTCAATTCATCAGTGTGCCCGGCGCCTACACTGACACACGCTTTAACACAAAATTTAGATGCACTGACAGGAATGGCTGAAAAGAGGACTACAACATCAGGAGATTAGACACAACAAACTCCAGGGAGGGAAAAATCATTACTTTAGCTCCATGAGTGCCATCAGCATCGACTACTTTTACTGTCTCACTGCTTTATTGTAAGGGGCAAAAAGAAGAAACATTAGAAAGAACAAAGAAATAAAGGCTATCGAATGTTCCCTATGCAAGCAGTGGGTAATTGAATATAAATTCCTCCTACTGTGCCTGAGTCCCCTTCTTCCACATTTTGAAAGAATTTGAATGCAATGCTATGTGTGCAATGTTGTCCCCCCCCACACTCCCCCAACCCAGAAATGTTGTCCCCCCCAACCCATAAAATCTGATCCTAACCCCCTTGCCCCCCCACCCCCCACCCCCCAAAGAGTCATCAGACTTTTGGTTTATGGAGGCTTTCATTTTATTTGGCTTTTCCTACAGTCCTGGTAAGAAATTCTGTGCTTGCTGTTCAATTCGATAGTCCTGTATGTGAGACACAAATGTGCCGTAATTGCTCCCTGAAAAACAACTCCCTTCTTTGCGTTGTTGCCTGCTGACTACATCAAAACAAAGGCAAAACACAAAGCTACAATGTTTAATTGGCATCACGTTCTTTGTAGGTTGCATGGCTGTGTCTATGGACCTCTGAGAAAAACAACTGCAGCATGAAATAATTCAGAGACCTAAGACACCGTGTTCAGATGCATCAGTATGATTGTAGTCTAGATGGCTAGGAGAACAAATAATATGAAAATATTAGAGGATAAATATTAAAACTGAAACGTGGTAAGCGCAGCAGGAGTAAAGTAAAGAAAAACTTCTGATAGAAAGTGTCAAAACACAGCTTGGTAAGCACTGTAAATTAGAAAATGCACATTTTTCAATTATAAGGTTTTATCAGCCATAAACAGTCCATTTTATCAGCGCAAAGATCCAGAGACAGTGAACAGAAAACCGAGTCCACTCTCACTGTTGAATTAAGAGAGCAAACAACAGTTCGGTGCTGCTAATAAAAGATTTGATAATCATCAGCAAGTGCAACTGCCTCACATATTTTGGCAGTTCTCTGGTCTGAAACACTTATTTACTTTCACACAATGCCAAGATGGAATGGCATCAGCAAAGATGCTCAAACACAAAAAAACTAAGTTTAAATGTTTTTTTTGTACTGCAATCTGTAATTCTCTTAATGCATTTTGTAAAGAATGTTGAAATGTGTTACAGGAAATGTGCTATAAAAATGAACTTGCATTGCCTTACCTAAAAAGAATTTGGTATGACTTCAGTTTATAAAGCTGCCTCTGAACAAACCACAAGCCGTGCTTTGGGCAGACAAGCTCAAAGTTAAATGTTTTGTCATAATGAGTCGGGTGTGTTGGAGCAGGGAAACAATGAAAGCCTGAAGGATTGTGGCCCTGCAGGACTGTGTTAGGGTCTTTGGTAGGGCTGGGCAATATGACCCCAAACCAAAATCACATTAATCAAACATGTTCCCTCGATTACAATTAATTTGTGATTAACTGAGTATTGGCTTCATTTTGATTAAAATAAAACCTAAAGGGGATAGAGAATCAAAATCGTCATTTTCATTTTTTTGACGTTGGTTCAGAGTCTCCCTGCAGTTAAGAAAACACACGAAGTGCCAGGCAGCATCATAATCTCCTTTTCCGGTATTTCCCCTTTTTTGAAATTGCAGCCAGAAAATAGGCCAATGCGTTTTTCACTGTAATGTGACTTCACATTACAATGAGCAGCCCCTCCCGCACAGACACAAACCGCTCACCCATTTTAACACACGC
>JBBBVT010000008.1:9710629-9721268 GCA_037177035.1 Craterocephalus eyresii
GTATAAAGATAAAACTCACCATGGGAGGACAAGCCAAACATCTGCTTAAACTTTGTTTTACAATCACAATATGGATACATATTCCCCTCCCAAAAATTTTTTGCATCAAACTGAAAACAATAACAAGTTTTCATCCATTTTTACATTTGATGACCAGCTCCAAACAACATTCAATAACAAAAAGCCATTTTTGATATTTTATACGCTATTCTCTGCATTTGAAAGTAAAGAAAAATGGCCTTATTTCTTTCTGATTGTGTTACATGATCTGTCTCTTCCCCGTTATACTGTTATGGCCAGAAGTCCACACATAAAAGGATAGAAGCATATGTAGCAATATTCCTGCACTAAAACTGGTAGCAGCATCACTGAATATAAACACAGGATATAACGCATAATTTCAATTTTATGTTGCATAGAAGTGGACAGTTTCTTAAATTTCCTGTTGGAATAAAAGCTGGAGAAAGGAAAAACCCCAGCAACACAATGGCCATGGAGAACAATTTTTATACTGCATCTCTCCGTCTGCCTGCCTCTATAGCTCCTCTTTCATGAAATTACATTACTCATAAAGGCTAATGTTCCAAGACATTATCTTAAAACTTGCCAGATCAAATTTTTGCTCTATGCCTGCCTCACAGGCTCACTGTGTGAAATTCTGTCTGTCTGTTTGCAAATGCGTGAAAATACACCACACCAATGAAAACCCTATTTCTAGATGTGTTCAAAGCAAAAGGTTTAAGATTAATTCACAGATGCAAAGCTCATTTATGGGTTCAGGTTGATAAAATGCTCTTAAATGTTTAATGCAACCCATCAATTTCGTATTATACTGAAAAAATTCCAAACGAGACTGTGATTAAAAAAAGATATTGCATTTTAAACTTTTAACTGCCTCTGCCAAAAGCTCGCATGAATTTCAACACTTTCTGACGCATTGTTTTCCTGTTTGCCTACATGCCCATAGTTTGTATTATCAGTGTACCACCTTTTGACTTATTTAGTCTTTTTAAATAGCATACCTGCCTTATCCATTTATTTCAGACAGATTGCTGGTTTAGCACAGGCCATATCCGTTCCTCCAACCGCAACATCACTCCATAAATGTCTTAGCCACCTTTAACTCCCTGATCCACCAGCAGAATGAAGTATCTAATAATTCACTTCATTAAAAAAAATGTATTGTTTAATTTGCTATTGTTTATTAGTTATTATTATTATTGTTTAATAGTTCAGGCGGAATTAATAACCAGTTTGAGCATAGAGCTGTTTTCATGTTATCTGAAGCTCATCGTGTGTTATTTATAACTGATTTAATACCTGAAAACGAGGTATATCAGGCTTCTGTGCACATCTTTATTATGATCTTTTGTTTTCATTCACATTTTTGTTATAATGCTGTAAATTTGTCTTCTCAGTCTCACAGTGTGTGTTTGCACACAGCTGTGAGTCTCATGACCTTTTATGGACATTTTATGACCGTTTACCTGCAAAGTAGAGCCAGCTGGTCCATTCTCTCTACTTAAGAAAGGTTGGTATTCACCAATCCAAGAGAAAAGATACTAACAGTTGCGGTCTACAAACATGTTCATGAATCTGATGGTGTGTTTCGTAAAAAGCTTCTTAAGTACAATTTAAGAACAAATTTAAGAAGATTTGTAAGAAGAGATTAGTGAATGAGGCCCAATATCTTCTGATATAGGTATCAACTTGAACCTCAAACCATAAATGTCAATCAGAAACCTAAAGTTTAGGAATGTTTTCCATTTTTCAATTGAAATTCAAGAAGAGCATGAATGCTGTTTAGCTGCTTTTACGTATTTCTGTTTCACGTTTGATCTCCAACCTTCACACAAAGGACCAAAGCCACGCATGTGTCATTTGAACTGTGATAGTGATGCAGCGAGTTAACAAATAGTCTTCTCTATTGCATATGAGCTCAGTAACTGCAGAAAATACATATACAAGTTCCCCAAGGAGCATTTTTGGTAAACCGATTAACAACTTGGTGATGTTCCAGTCAGAAAAACGGTATTTTGATCATTGTTAAGCATGTCATCTGCCAAATATGTATGTATAAATACATCCATAGCTTCCTACCACTGGGACTGGTGGAAGTATGATATCATATAAAGCAGCTCATCCTTCCAAAATAGTCAAAGGGGATTTATTAACACAGAAGTGTACTTAAAGTCTGCGTATGAGTATTTTCACACAAAAGAAATAGGACTTATCAATTTATACTTGTGAAAGGGAAACTGTAAATTTCTGCATATTTTCTTCCATGCATATGCTCTAAACCAGGTGGTAGAACAAGAAAGTGCATCATTTCTGCAGGTGTTGCAGCATTCGCACCTTCTGTCAGTCATTCTTCATTTCTATTTCATCAAAATAAAAAATTTTCAACTTGTAATTTTTTAGAAAAAATAAACAAACATGGAGATGAAATGGTTTAAAATCTTATAAAAGAAACATGAGATAGGTTGGAGCAGAGCATTATTGATCTGATGTTAAGAAATAACATTCCCAAAGTGAGGTCATCAGACTTATCAGCTGATGTGATCTCTAAGATCATTCCTGATCAGATGCAGCAAGAGATCCTGTCAGTGCTCTACGGTGATCTGGGATCTTTTCCACAAAGTTACTATTCTAAAGACGTGGTCTTACGCCCCTATATGAGACAGGTTGGGCATTCCCTGGCCCTCATGGAGCTTCAGGATGCATTTTTTCAACAGGCCGGCACACATTTAGCCCTCTGAAATTAAGAGATGATAGCAGTGCTGCTGTGATACTGGAAATAATGGTGGGTACACATTATTTCAAGTCACCCCCATAAACATGTAAAGCCAACCACTCTTCATGATCAAAATACTTTGAGGAAGTTCTCTTGGCTCTGTCCTCCAACAGCAGATACTGTATGTCTTATCTGTGCTGTGCGTTTTAAAAGATTTTTAAATTATTTTTCTTAATTTTATTTCAATTATTAAATGCAGCCTTTTTTGTAAAAAGGATAAAGATTCCCCCTTGATCCTGAATCAGTTACTGCTCTCATTTTTCTCTGCAGTAACTATGCTTGATAAATGTGGGTGTTTTTTTTGTACTGACCATTCAAACTTTAGTTCGACAGATGAAATTTAAAACTGTTTCTACACACAATCGATAAATGAGCCCCCAGGTGTAAAAACAAAAATGTTTTGGAGGTTTGACTTGTGTCACTGATATATTTACCAAGAGAGCAAACGACCAAAGCACTTATGTAATCAAAGTAAAAAATAATGATAAATCTGATACTAGCGAAAGTCATTTTCTTAATATGTTTTATTGAAAAATATCAACTCACCACGCCTACACTTTTGAAGGGAAAAAACAAACTACATCTTTAAGAAAACAAACTGCATGTGTACCAAAGTAATCTCTTTATCGAACTCTTTTGCAGCCCAATTACATTACTGCGTGAGCAGGAGTGCGTATGATACTGCTGAGTAATGTCCCACTTGGAAAGGATGAGTCTGACTGCAGTGAGAAGGAAGGATAAGAGTTTAAGCAATAGTGGAAATAAAGATTATTGGTCAACTTAAATTGAATGTGTTGAATTGAATATTTTTCTTGTGTTTTTTTGGTGGAATAGCACGGAAGAAAATAGAAAAACACAATTTTTAAAGATAACTGTGCTCATGTGGTGGTCTAACAGCATCTTTCTCTGTATATGGTTGGCAAAGTAATTTTTTATTAAAGGACCAACATGAGGTTAAAAATACAATCTGGTGTACGCAGGAATACACCACAGGGGATTAAAATACTAGTATGCTTAACATGCTGCACTGCATTCCTCTTTATTAGACTGGTCTATGAGTTGTTATAGTCCAGTGCAATGTATTAGGGGTTCTGGTAGACTAATCGAGTGTATGTGCGACTTGGAGTATACATCCTCCAGATGATAAAACGCCTGCATCCAACAGCGATCTATTCTGGGACAGGAGTGCAATCTGTTTCTACAAGGACAATGCAGACACACACACACACACACAAACAAACACACACACACATTTATGAAAACTGAAAACACAAATGTACGAGCCTAATTCTGGACACGGCCAGACAGAGGCGTTAGTCAGTCTGGTGTGCATTACCAGAAGCAAAGCTTGTGTGTTGTTGTACAGCTTACACAAAATTAGAGCATTTTGGGGAAATGAGGGCACAGTAGCCTGTTGTTCCGTCTTCAAAGGGGCATCTCAGGTTTTTGGCTTGATTTTAGGTGAGAATTAAATTCAGTGAGAGAAGTAATGAGGGACCTGAAAAATGTGGCACACACATTCCTAGTTGTGTGTGCAAATTATGTGGACATGATTTAGCTTTTGTTTCCCTGTTATGTAGCATTTTCAGGAGCTGCGTGGCCAGGGGGTGCTTTGGCCTAGTTAGTGAAGGTGTGTGCATAATGGAGGGAAAAGTAAAAATGGAGCATTGGTTTCTGGGGAAAAATAAATTACATTTTAATGAAGTCAGAAACTTTACACTCTAATGAGCAGTGGCTTCATGAAACCATGTTCAACACACCTTTTCAACATGTGTCACAGAAATAAGATGTTGAGTCCTAATAAGATTTTTCAATGAACACTGATCTCCACAGGAATGTTTACAACACAAAGAACGCAATTAGTTGCATAAATGCAAACATTTTAAGATTATGTAATTATTCGTTGCCTTTACTCATTTTTATATTAGAAAATGTTTACATTTGTACTCTTGGCATACTGTACATGTTGCATGCACAAGAAATACAAAGAATATCAGAAAAACTTGATTAGCTCAAGACTACTGCTATGATTTCCAGCTTGCTCTTTTAAATTGAAACTACAGAGAGCCTCTTTTAGGGCAGGCATGGAGAGAAAACTTAAATTCTGGTGGAAAAGTTTAACAATCCTTCCCATCTACTATTTGGTGTCAACCAAATCTCATTCTCATTATTTTTTAGGAGAAAGCATGAACAGCAGGGATTAAGGTATGCAAATGATATCTGAGTGTGGAGGAGCCATTTCTACTAGAGCAGACATTATGTGAAATATTCTAAATAAATGGTCTGAAACTGTTGACCGAAGACGAAAATGTCAAACATGAATAGCAAAATCTGCTCCAAGTCTAAGAGTGGGTTTAATTTTATGATTTGAGTGAAAGAATGTCAGATTACAACATGTACCATGATGTCGTCTTATACTTTTTCTTCTTTTTTTTGGCAAGGATTTAGTACATAATCTGTTGAGTTAGATGCTGTAATGGTAACATGATTGCTCTCCCCCATGGTAAAGATTTTTTTAAATACTCAGTGATCTGGATGTAATCATTTGTTTCTTTGCTCCATTTCTGACATTTCCTGAAAATCGAATCAAAAACTATCCCGAACTTTTTGCGCTGCATTGTAAAGGGAGAAACTGAGCCGCCAAGAACACAATTTGAAAAAGAATGAACAGAGCAGAAAAATGAAGTGTCTACATCCTTGACGAAATGCCAAGGCAGGATTCATCTGGAGCTGTAACTACAAGATGGCCTGTTGTGATGTTTTATAACAGTTTGGACATGGCTGCATCGAATGCATGTGGCCTCTGCTGTTCATTACTGAGCTTTTCTCGTGTGATAGGATAAATCGATATACAGCGATCTGCTAAAAGAGCTTGAAAGAGGGCAAATTTGGCCTTTGTAAATGACACCTTTCTTTATTTTTTCATCTTTTTTTAATGCTGCGTCAGCAGGGTGTTAAAATGACCCCCTCTGGTGGTTCTCGGGGGTACTGGGATGTTGGCAGTTATAGATCTAGACTGTGTCTGGATCACCCCCAAGATCTGATCAGTTGTTCCTTATACCACCATCAGGGATTTCCTGAAAATGTCATCAAAATCTGTCCATTACTTTCTGAGTTATGTTGCTAACAGATAGATGTACTTACAAACAACATACTGTACACTTGCTAAAACATAACCTCTGTGCCTTGGCCTAGGCAACAATATGATCATTAAAAGATAAAAACAAAAAAGCACAGGCAAGCTATTAAAAGTGTGTGAGTTACCTGTTTGTGAGCATCAGTGTTAAGGCCCCAGGATGAAAAACCCCTGAAACTGTTGATGAAATTCTGCTTTTGATTACAAAGTCATCATTAAAAAATATTTACAGTAGGTTTTGCACTGACTGAGAGAAAGTGCGACAGAAGACATTTTTCACTTTATTAATAAGAGAAGAAAGTCATTTTATCAAGAAAAGAAAGTCATTCTACGATGTACACTATGCTTGTCCATTAGGTTTATAATGCTTGGTGTGCAATAACAACAAGGATAAGTAATAAAGACAGAGGGGAGAAAAGAAGGGAAAAGAGTTTAGGAGTTCATAGGAGAAAATCTTGAAGGACTCTGAGAGTTCTCCAGCCATTCAGGGACACTCTGATCTTAATTCCTTAATAGCACTTAAGTCCAACTAAGGTTTTTTGACATTAATGAGTACCAGGACCTCATGGTAGAGAACTGGAGGCTCGGAAACAGACTGAAGTAACATTTCATAGCTTGAAGCACATCATCTGTAAGATGTGCAGATGTGACGCAGCCCTTGAACACTCTAGAAATGCTCCCTGAAGAGACAAGAGTGCTGTTTTTTGAAGCAGCATTTATTATTGTTATGAAAAATACCTCACACACAAATCTGCAGTTAATCAAGACCAGAAACTTTCTATGTGGGTCTGTGTGTTTTTTATCGTGGGTCATTTATTTCTGCATGAGTTAACTCCAGAAATTTGTGTAGTTAATTTTCACACCCTTTAAACAACGCTTCACTTCATCTTACTTTGGAAGGCGTTATTTACAGAAAACATCACAACTGTGCAGAAGGAAAGTGTGTGAACCATCTGTCATGATCTGCAGGTTTTATTTTCCATTGCAATCCCTTAGATCTAGTCTCTAGAGTTTTTCCCCTGTATATTCTGTTTCATTTACTTCCTGTTCCCTGCTTCCAGTCAGTAATTGTCACACTTGCTTATTGTTTTGTTATCAGTCCCTGCGTTTACTGTATATGTTCCGGGTTTTCCTTTAATCACTGCAAGTTCATTGTGTGTTTGTGAGGCATCAGTCATTTCATTTGTTAAAATAAATCTTCACCACCCTCATCTGTTTAGGTTTTGTCGTTCCTGCATTTGTTCCTACTTCCTCGTTTCCCGATAACTTGATCAATGACACTATCGGCAAAATAAAATGGGAGGGAGGGTCTAATTGAGTGCTTATTTTTACTAAAGTTAAAACTGGGATTTTGGAGAAAGTCACAGTACTCACTCTGGGAGATTTTTTTTTGCATTAGATACACATTTTAAGAGTGAGCTTTTTAAAAGTATAATTCCACTGCGTATTTAATCTTTTACAGCAAAAACTGACATCAAAAGATAAAAAATGCTGTAAATCCACAGAGTCACTGCATGCAGGGACAGGAATACCAACACTGAATGAACCCAGTCCTACAGTACAAAACCATACTGAATAAAATGTGGAATAAAAACCATTTGATGGAACATAGTAAAAGAGACGACTCAAATCCACTGAACAATCAGAAAGTTACTTAAGGTGAAGTCACAGAGACAAAAGGAGAAAAAGAATTATTTTAGGAGTAAGAAAGAGCAGTAGGTTGAGAGAGTGAGGGATTATTTCTCTGAGGCTGTTTTGGTCTGCCTAACTCATTCTTCCAGGAAGTGAAATCAAATCAGAAATCATTCAGTTGTCCAATAATGGATTTTAGTCTTATCTTGTGCCAGAGCAGAAAAATATCATATGGAAGAAAAAGACAAAAACAGACAAAAAAGTTAGGACAGTATGTTTCCAAACATATCCTTGTTTTATACTGTCATTTTGTTTCACTGTTAAGTCGAGACATCAGAGATCCACGTTATTGTTTTTTTAATCTGGGCTATGAATTAATGTTGTTGGCAATGATAATAATATTCTGATGGCAAAAAATTGTCTGAAATACAGATAGGGGCTTAAAGGTAAAAGGTTCAAGGTGTTTATTGTCATGAATTGATGTACAGTTAGATACATAGTGAGTGGGTTGGGTATTTCTCACCGTAAAAGTAAAATAAAATTAAATAAAGTTAAATTAAATTAAATTAAATTAAATTAAATTAAATTAAATTAAATTAAATTAAATTAAATTAAATTAAATTAAAGATAAGCTCCAGTGTGTCCTCCAGGAAACATCAGATTCTCCAGAAGCTCTGCAGGGCTGATCATCTCCCCGAAGCCTCTGTCCTACTTAAAATTTTGAACAGGCCTGAAACTTGGTGCCTTCTTACTTGTACAGGAGGCTGATGCACAATGCATCGTCGTCTCTGGCTGCATCACACACTAACATCTCCCTGCACTACCACTGTCATCCGATGTTTCATGCATAAATTTTAAAAACATGTTAAACAAATAGTCCTTTTACAGACAGACACATGATTAAATCTGTTTATCATTAACAGCAGTGAAGGTAATGCAGAGATACTGTTGAGAAAGCTGTTATATGGTCCTTATCTCTGTTATTTTTATTTAGCTGTTCAGGACATTTTGGGGCTGTGCCCTTTACACCAGAGAGGCATGAAGAATATAAAGGCATAGCGCTTAGTTAATTCAGGATGAACATTGACATAAAACCTGATTAAAACACAATTGTGACACCAGTTTGATCTTGAGTATCTGATTGTCTGAACTTTATCCTTTTTTTCAGATTTGTTGGAGACATGTTTCGTTGCTATACAGCTTCATTATATTTTCATATTACAGGCAAAATACCTGTATACTGTATAAAAACAAGAATGGCAGCACAATCCCATCATCTCATTTATTTATCTATATGAAAATATTAGCAATGCCAAATTCTCTTGCCTACACATTTTTACATGCAAAAAGGCTGTTCTGTTGTTTCACCTCATTAGATGTAATTCAATTTTCTTCTGAGTTCACTCAAAAATAAAAAGTCCACACAGAAGTAGTTAGTGATGCATTTAAGATAAACAAAAAAAGAAAGGCATCAGGTTTGGTCTTCTAATGAAAATGTTGGGTTATTGCTTTGATTGAAACACTGATAGCTGCCTTAGTCTTCGCTCATGTACGCTCTGTCCTTCAGTTTATCAGTTTTGCTCTTTGTCCTGATTTCACATTTTGTAGATTGTGACATGCCTTATCAGACATTAAGCCTTTTCTTTTACTGTTGCTTAGCGGGGAGATACAGTTGAACTCTACACTTTCAATATTTTTGATGCTAGGTTTATATATCACAAGAAGACAATTCGAGTTGGGGAGGAAATGAGCCAGATCAGCCAACACAAAATGGCAGTTGTTATTTCTAGCAATAATGCATGTAAAAATCAATTTCACCATAAAAGTTGTCAGTGATAACTTTGATTTTCTGTTTGCCATTCAATTATTTTTCATATAGAATAACAGTAATGCAAAAAATTTGGATATTTAAGAAGCATAAACCTTCTTATATATTCTTCATATAGACACAACAACGATATGCACACAGATCCACATAAATGAGGTATCCTTCATTACTTTATGTCATAATATCATCAAATGCATTATATTATAGAGAACCACAGAATACGCACTTTATGCCGAACAGGTGGCCAAGGACATTATGTCAGAATTAGATAGATACATAAATATATTAAAAGGGTCTGCTCTGTTGGCTTCAAAGATTATGCTGACAGAGCAACACTGCAAAAAGGTAATCATACTTTTCTGTTATGTAGACTGCCATCTAAGTGATAAGTAGACCATAAATACCTCCTCAGCTTAGGCAAATCATTTTACAAATACTTTTTTGCTAGCAAATGCTTATTTGCATAATACATTCTTTGAAACGATAATACACTTTACAAAGGAAACCTTTCGATGTAGTGACAACATGTTGAGGAGCACCTTTTCTTTTACTGCATATGAAAGATGGAAGTAGAAATAGACAAGAAAAATTTTACTAATGTTGGGAGAACAGTTGTATGAATGTTTTATATAAAAAAAAATACAAGAGAAGAGCCTTGTCACCATTGCAGTCACCAGTTACAACTTTATTAACTGATGATTGTCCAAACCCTAACCAGTTTGAAGAATAGAGATCAGTCTTGCATGCGACTCACCCTACCCCACATTGCCAAACCCTACCACTGTTATGCTGGTGTAGTCAAAGAGATGTGATGTGATGTATATCTGCTTCAATGTTGTAGACATAAGGGGTTTATTATCAAATCAAATCAAATCAAACTTTATTTGTATAGCCCTTTTTTTATACATAAAAATGCAATACAAAGTGCTTTACAATGTAAAAGCAAATATTAACAATATAAGACTGGAAATGATCAATATTACAAATGCTTTCTACTTAACATTTATAATCATACACACACATACAAATGCATGCACACACACACACACACACACACGCACACACAACACAAACACATGATGCCACTCTTCTATTCATAGAATTAAAACTATGTGGACGGTTCTACGTTATGGAATTGATATTGAACGAAATCCTCCCCACATCTCCAGCTGCATGATGAATATCAAGAAAGTGTTCCAGAGTGTTAATCAGCATGAGGGTGAGTAGAAAATGAAGGCACATCATTCTG
>JBBBVT010000008.1:9722508-9736519 GCA_037177035.1 Craterocephalus eyresii
TTGTTTATGTAATGTATAGCGCTTTGTGTCAACTGTCGTTGTTTTACAGCGCTTTATAAATAAAGTTGAGTTGAGTTGAGAGAGTTGACAAATGATTAAAAAGGTTCAAAATGACTGATTGGAGGCAGGTGGGCAGTCTTTGTTTTTCAGGCAGGCAAGAAAATAACCTATACAATATTCATGGACTGACAGCAGTAAGAGAGAATGACAGAGGTTTTAGCTGCAGCCTTGGCAGACACACCACAGAGGCTATCATCAATCATTTAGACTTCCCCACCACCACACTGTGCATTAGAGACTTAGTGTACAGGAAAAGTACATAACGTTAACTTATTATGTATGTGTAAGTGTGTTTGTGTTTGAGTCCTCTAAAAAATTACCACCCACAGCTATGTGGCAAACACAAAGAGCTGTTTGGCATACGGACACACAAAAGTTACAAGCTCTACAGTTTTTTTTCCCCCCACATACTCATATAAGCACAAGCCCACGCAAAAATATCGAGTTTATATGCATAACTGCTGACATTTGGACAAACAAACACTGGGGTTCGACACAACACAGTATGGGGCATTTTTTAAAGGTACCAAAAGGTGGCTGTCTGGGATCAGTAAAGAGAGGAACATGAAAGAGATGTAAATGATCAAGGTTAGAAATGACATCAAAAGCCACAAAGGAAGCTGGAGATACAAGAAGGGTAAAGATAAAGAATGATAGCGAGGGAGGAGAGAGTGAAAGATGAGGGGCTAACAGATGGAGACCGAACCTGACATTTGACATTTAAAACATCATTAATCATCGTCTGAAGCTACAATTGACACAGCAAGCACCAGTGGGGAACAAAATCCCAAAGACATGAGCACTGAGTAGAGAAAATATACCATGCATTTGTAAATGCAACAGAACATATCAGGTGGACCCCAAGAACAACTACCACATTCCTGGTTATTGTCAACAGTCAAACAGTCATTAAACAATGCAATAAGAATCTCCTGGCAAAGACAGATGCTCAGAAATAGCGGCACCCTCCACCTTGGGTGTGCCCAGCTCTGCGTGTGACATTACCTGCCTACCACCATAATCATGATGAATCACTCCAGAGCTTGCTACCGACCACAGAATGTGCGCACCGCCAACAATGGCAAACATCACCACAATCCACAAGCTCTCTCCCTTTATCTTCCATGTTTTTCTGCCACAATGCCCTGATATTTCTTTTTTTTTATTCTATCTCTGCCTCTCTTTTTGTGTTTGGCCTCTGTCTTTGCTTTCTATATCTTATCCACATTTTTTGTCTTCTGTGCCTCCTCTGGTCTGATTCGTTTTCCTTTAGTGTTTCCTAATACATCTTTGCTCTCCATTGTTTTCCTATCTTCAAGGGAAATGGAAAGAAAAGCAGAAGTAAAACAAACAGAAACTCTTTGCACCATGATGACTGCATTCAACAATATCAACAAGTTTACTGTGTATGTGGAGAGTTATTTATCTCTGAAAGAAGCGTTAGATGAAAAGAGAGTGCCAAATTAAATGCATCTTACATTTTATCGTACAGTTGTCAAGTTCATGGTAAATCTTACGCAAAAGACACATTTTGACTCCAATATCTTATTTGGTATAAAAAATTAGAATCATCAGCACAAGAAAATAGGATGATGCTTTGGGCAATTATTCATATATAAGGAGTATTATACTTTCCACTGGGTCGTGATGCAGAAGATAGCGAAGGGCATTCTCAGAACCTAATACTAACCCAAGCCATATTACTCTCAGCAGTTTGTTTTAATCTACTGCAAGGATCACAGTGGGAAAGAAAACATTGTTTATCATTACTTTTCTCCTAAAGTCAATACCTGACAACATGGATTAATTACAATATCTTGCAGGAAAAAAGAGGATAGTATCATTCCCAACTTATTTTTTGTCAAACATAAATGGCTATAAAATGAACCTAATTTCTCAAAGACTTAAACAAGCAGAAGTAAAAGAACAGAGTATACTGAGTCATAATGGTACTAGTCAACAGAACACCTGTAAGGGCTGATAAGAACCATAATGGTGAGTTTCAAAGCAATTACCAACGTCCCCCCTTCACTTTGCTCAGAGGCTGCTGTTGAAAGGAAATAATAAGATCAACAGCATCTTGAAAGGAATACAGTGTAGCTCTGACAGTAGTACTGTAATAAAATTATTCACTGATGCTGTCAGTGTCAGTAATCCACAATATCAGAGATGCAAGGCGGCAGAGGTAAAAAAAAAAAAAGAGATGCCATCGTAATGGTCTAAGATGGCCATTTTCTCCCTGATTTGTCTCATTTGCAAACATCTCTCTGAACCTTTGTAGAGCTGCCATGTTGGACCTTTTCACTCACAGCTGATGCCTGTGACTAAAGAAGACAGCAGAACCATTCACAGAGGTTGGAAGAGCCACCCAGAAAACGCATATGCAAGTTTAATTGTGCATGAGGGAAGGTGGAAGGCAATGCAACGGCCATGAGTGAAAGGACAGTTGTAGGAGAAGAGAGCAGCAAGCAGAAAGAACTTCCAATAAAGACAATTACTGTCCTGCCCTTGCAGGCTTAAACTAATAATCTAAATTAAAGTAAAAGAGGGAGGGGAGAAAGGAGGAACAAAAAGAAGGTTGAGCATATCTTGTTCTTGTTGCACATCCCAAACCAATGCATCAGCACTCTCTTACCTCAACACTCTTTTTTTCCAGTAGCTCCTTATGACTCTCTCTTCCGCTCCACTCTTTCTCTGATGCCTCTTTACAGAAACATCCATCTCCTGTCAGTTCTAAAACACCAGCTGTTCTAGTTTAATGTTTATTAAAAACTGATATTCAACATGATGTAACTGCGTCAATTACTGCAATATGCTTCATTTTCAACCAAATGCTCAATAATTGTGCAACATATTCTAGTTTGATGTCAGCGAATCACATAAATGGTCAAATGAAAGCTGCAAAGTTTGACTGCTGTACTGCTGAATTTATTGATATAATAATCAGAAAGAGTAACATGCATGCATGATGAGGAGATTATCTACATTGTCACATGGAGGAGGTGGATTGTTTCACGCATGTCCTTGTTCTCAGCAATCAAAAACCATTTTGAACACTTGGCTCTGACATGCCAGTGCAGTGCTGCTGTCTCTTCAACTTCATACAATAGTTATTGTCTGCTTGTGAAGAGAACTGACTACAATTACAGATGAAAAGTTGCACAGATATGGGGGTGAGCAATCCACTGACAAAGCCTTGGCATTTCAATAGACAGTCAGTCCAGTCGTGGGTTTAATTCTAAAAGGTGGGAGATGTATTTACTTTAGACACAGCTTCCTGCCAGGTCTCTGTTTGCCTGGTCTCTGTTATACTTAAACTGTTGTTGTCGCTCCAAAACAATTTAAAGAAGTCAACTTTTTGTAGAAGCGGGGTTGTTAACTGTTGTTAACTTATATTGACTCTTGTCTTATGTCTTGCTTACTTGTTCTCTCTGTCCTTTCCTCTATTCCTCCAATAATGTCTTCTTTGTTGAATCAGCCATGAGGCAGATTTACAGTATATTTTGCTAGCATGCAACACCTAAAAAATTAAACTACCTAGCCATTTATTTCAAATTTCCTCAATAAAACTAAAGCTTTTGTAGTAAATCATAGAAGTAGTCAAACTTCACAATAAATAAAAAAAAGGTATGTGTGGCATCCAGTCACACATCACAGATGCAAGTTTTCAGAAACTCAGACTTCCAACTTTTGTGTCATTTTAGAAAACCAGCAATGTGAACACTCCTTGCTAATGTGTGTGTGACAACTGGAAATAAGATTGTTTTCTCAAGTCTCATCATTCTGTGTCAAAGGTCAAATTTGGGCAAGATTTTGAAACATTACAATGCCTAGTGGATCTCTTGTGAAGGGGGTGTTTCTTTTTGCATCCATGATGACAAATACCAATTGATGAACAATAATGAGCTTTAAAAATGTATGTAAGCACTGTTATCAGTGCGTGAAAAAGCAAAGCTGAATGTGCAGGGCAAAAAAATAATAGGATTTTTTGCTGACAGAGAGCATAAATGTAATAGCAAAAGCTGTGGACCATGAATAAAAATAAACAGAGAATATCATTATACTGCAGTAACTAAAAATTAAAACTTGATGGGAAATGTTGCCATGCTGACACAAGCGAGGTGGGTGGTAAATGCTCCTCATTCCTTTTGGACAAAGACAGGAGGACAAGTACAGAGAGACGGCTGGTAGGGGAGGCTTACTTTGTGCATGAAAGTTAATGTGGGTGAGAAGAAGTTTAGTGGAGAACAAACAGTAGCAGGAACTGTGAGTATTTTTGGGCTTTGGTTGGTAGGTCTTGTGAGCTCAAAGGAAGAAAACACAAAGGCCGTCAAGATTACTTCAAAAACACAGCTAATGTCAAAGGCAAACACATAACTGAGGGCTAAATTACGAAGGAGAAATTGAGTTCGTGTGAAGACAACCAAATTTACGGTTCAAGGAAACAGTAGGTGACTTGCAACCACACCGCTTGTTCTACCGAAAATACAGTGCAAATAGCCCATTAAGCTCCAAATATATACACAGTTGCACACACAGAGACAAGAAATAAATTACTGAAAGTATGAGGGCAGTAAATCCCTGGAAAACCATTCCTTTAAGAGTTACTTGTTCTTGCAAAAGTCAACATTTGTGCAGGTGGTAAAACATGAGAGCATTTGATCTGATTACTTAAAAGAAAATAAATAAGCATAATTCCACCATTTACTAGCATATCTTATTTTCTAAAAATGACACCCACTGAAAGTATAAGAATGAAAAGATTAAAGACCACAACACATTAAAGAAGAACCAAGAAATCAACAGTAATTTGTCCTGAAAACAGCTCTAAGGGACACATTCTCAAACACAAAAGAGAAAACAAACCTGCTTCTCTGATTATCACTGCTGTCTGCTACTAGTAATAACAGGGCAAGGCTCAAGCCTGGAATATTTTTCTACAAAGCCCCAAATCTTTTCTTTGTATTATGTGCAGCATTTTTCAAACTAAACACAAATAATAGCTTTGCCAGTAACAATGTGCTTAGGTGCTTGGGTTGGAGGAAAGCGCTGACAGAATGGAGGACACAGCCCTTCCCTTCCACCGTGTGGTGTAGTCATTCATTCAGAGAAACAAACAGTAACCTCACCATGTGACTGCTATGTTGCCTCATTATCGTGTAAACTTTTAAGTGCTCATTGAAAATGATTTAAGTTACTATTTCTATAGGTGGAAGTGGTATATGTGTGCCCTAATCTTGATTCTCAATGTACTTGAAATTTCAGCACTAAATGCATGAAGCACCTCTGTCACATCAACACTTTGGTATGTAATAAGTTGCTTATATGGGTTTTGAATAATCCCTTCTGCACACACACACATTACTGACAATTTCACAGAAAGGAAAAGACAGGTAAATTTCATAAAAACATAATCTAAACCATGAAGAGACTGAAAAAGAAGAGGATGGAAAACCGACAAGGAGGAGAAGAAAACTGTGGTTATAAAAGTAAATGTCAGAGGAATACTCTCTGTAGTGAGTTAAGACTCAATAATATCAGTTTTACCAAGGAAGGAAGAAAATTAAATTTAAATTTGAGTCATATGTGCAGTGAAACTGGGATGTGTAAACTCTCATACACACACATACACACGCACACACACATACACACACAAACACACACACACACACACATGCATACCTTCCCCTGCCTCTGCCGGGAGAGAAAAAATATAAGAACAAGTCAAGACAAAGACAGAGACAGGTTGTGTGTGCTTCTGCCTGATGATTTATCAAAATTAAACATTTCTTCTTGGAGACAGCGTTGTGTTTACTTTCTTCCTGAGCAGCGATTGTAGCTCCAAGTACAGCAGTTGCATTAGTCTATGCAAGCACAGGCAAAGGCATAGGATAAACCCCCGAAACTTTCATCAATCTCTCAAGCACACATGCACGTATGTTTCTATCGAAACATACGAGGTATTCTTTATTTCAAAATGATTTGCTTTTCAGACACAAATGGAGTAGCTTTGCGGTGTATGAAAACCATAACACTACTAAGCATAACACTCGTTAAGTAGCACTGGGGTTCCACCAATATTCCTCAGTCATAGCAAGTAATACACATGGCTTTTTCAAGGTTTTACTGTGAGGGAGTAAGAAGCACTAAAATATTTCTTTACATAAAGCCACTTCAAAGCAAATTGTAACGCTTTGGACTGACTATACAGGAGACCCATACAAGTCAACTTGAAAGGAAGATGAAGGAGATGACTCAATCGTGTCTGGGCTAACATGAAAAGAGCTTTATGTGTGAAAAGTGTTTGTGTGCTTTTTTCATATTTGGCTAGGACTGAACACACAGTACAGTGTTGACACAGTTTATTAGGTGTGCAAATACTCTGCAGGCTAATAAGTTTGGATAAGAATTATAATTAAAACAGAGTTCAGCGGTGCATGTTTTCATAACGTCAGGCTTTATCATGAGACACAACAGACCAGCCTATTGTTTAATAAATGGTTGCAAGATCTGTGTACACAGAGCCAAAAGATAATACTCTGACTCCAGCTTGTGGGACACTACAAAGACACAGCATCTATGTTTAATCTGTAAATCGCTGTTCTACACAGCTCTGTTCTGCTGAACTCAGGCTGAGGACAAAACATTTCAGGATTTTTTTTTAGTATAATTTTCTGAGAAATGTCATACTGGGAGATTTCCTTTCACCAATACAGGACCCCCATAAACAATCCCATTCAACCTTTTCTATGCACAAGAATCAGCTTTTGCTGCAGTTACTGAGAAAATGTTGCTATCTGTGACAAAATGTCATTGCCAGCGAACAAGCTTCAACAGAGTCGCCAACTGGAGATGGTTTTATTCAAAACTGCATCCACATGCGTCCGGTTGGAAAAAACATGACTCTTCCTTTTAATTGTGACATTCCTTTAATTACTTTATTTTTAAATGTGACTGACTAAACCATAAACTGCAAATACAAAAATTCAACTATCAGGAAACAATTATGAAAATCTGACAGTTTTCAGGTCGGCATCCTCATTTATCCAAATGAATACATCATGTCAAATTTAGAAACTTCTGAGGTAAACTTCATAAAATCAGCAACACAGTTATACAATATAACCACATAATTGAACAGATTATCACAGTACAGCCATCTAAGAAAAACAGCAAGACAAAAATCACAATTGTTGTGAAATTTTCTCTAATTTACTCTAGACAATCAGGGCCAGCCACCAGCTTCACAGATGTTAAATTCCTGTATCAAGATCTGAAATTATTTCATGCATTGTTTTTTTCCAGCCATATGGCTTTCAGCTACAAAAAAGTGACACTGAAAAGAGCAGCTTGTCTCATGATATGTTGTAGTGAAGTGAGGAGACCCAAAAGCAGGTTCACAAATAGGAGGCAAGCAGGTGGGGGAAAAAAATTCTATTTAAACATGCCAAAAGTACTGGAGTGGCAAAGTGTCCAAAAACAGACATCTAAAACAGGAAGACAAGCATAGCAAGAAAAGAATAGTCAGTGACTTAGTCAGTGAAGAAAACTAACTCACACACACACAAAAAAACATGGCAGGGATCTGACACTGAACAAAGGAAGCCTAGATATAAATACACTGAGGGAAGAACACCAAACACTTGGGTGAAATAATTAGCAAACGAGGACTTGACGTATCCAGGTTCAGATGATCTGACCAAAAATCTCACAAAGATCGTGGCGTTTGTCGAGCTGATATTTTCAACAATCTGAAAAGCAACACAGCTGCGAAAAAAGGAAATAAAGTTTGAAAAAAAACACAAAAATCACTGCCAGCCCATTTCGGCTTGCTTACGTAATTAAATGGATGTACTTCAGATGTAGCCTATGCTTGAGGCATTAATATTCAGCTGTCTGTACATCCTGTTTTTAATGTGCTTTGAATCAAATAAAGGACAAACATAGAAGAAACTGGTGCTTATTGCAGATGTATAATTTCATTTCTTGTCAGTAAAGCAAGATTACACAAGTTTCTGACCTTGAAACTCTGGGCTTCTGACTCATGTTGACGCAACACTGACATTCCTTATGCACATCACCCTACAGCATAGCCACAGCTTTGTGGTCCAGCCCAGAGCGTCAGGTGACAGCTGTTTTTGGCCTGCATGTATGCTCCCTGACGGACGTAAATGGGGACGTCTGTACCAAATGTTTTCATGCATCGCTGTCTTCTTACTTCATGTTCATGTTTTATGTTGCTACGACTAACCTCCGCTAATGGGCAGGGCTGAGTTCATAGTTAAGTCCACGATACAGTGTTAGTGTCAGACACTGGTTGGCAGCACAAATGCGCTGCAGTAAATTTGTTTCTAACCACCAACATGCACTGATTACTTGGTTTTCCTCTTCCATTCCTCTTCTTCTTCTTATCTGGTTTGTTTCTGCTCAACCATAACACTGCAACCGTGGTGGTCTTCTGCGTCGAATGATGGATGAACAAGGAGCCTGAAAACCTATGGCTTAACCACGCCCCCAAACCTGATGAGCCAATGAAAAGCATTGAAGGTAGTTCATTTTTGTTCATTTTTATGTTTTTTTAAGTTTAAAATGGTCAAGCAGTGTGCATGGGGTACATGCAACTCCGACACTAGGTATCCTGAGAGGCTGGGCAACGGAGTGTATTTTTTGCCCTTTTCCTAAGCCACATCTTAACCGAGAAAAGTGTCTGCTTTGGATTAAGTTATGCGGCAGACCACAAAATCAACTGAACGTGGGTAAAATCAACGTCAATGTCTACATCTGTTCTAAGGTAAGTCAATATATTTGAGGCAACATATTGTCACTTTGCTGGACAGAAATATAAAGTTATGTTTAACCATCTCAAACATTAGCTTAAGTTAGCTAACACTAGCCAAACATGCTAGTTTTTGTACTTTAGTAATGGGACATAAAAGGTCAGTCAGTCAGGGAAACTGAACCTATTTTCGAGCACATTTATATTATATTATATTATATTACATTTATATAGCCTCCCAGACAGTTTTGGTGTAATTTACTGTGTGTCATTAGAGTGGTCAGAGGCTCCTGACCAGTGCAACAATCATTGCACTGAGATGGATTTCTCAACTTGCAAACTGCATTCCTATGTTTATAATGGAGTAAATAGAGCAAGATGATGAGATCATATTTCATCAAGCTATTTTATCTTTCTGTCCCCAAAAATCATTAATTACCTCCTGTTTAATATCTCCAACTGTGAAATTTGCCATAGCGCCTGTCACCGAATGTTGATTGCTTGTCCGAGTGGGCGGAGGGGGCGTGGCTTAGCCATAGGTAAATTATGTGTGTAACTGAGGCAGAAGATGGACGAAACTGTCCGTGTATGTGCATATCCGTCATCCGTGTCGCGCATAAATGGACCTGGAGGAGACTGCATCACGCACTAGCAACTGGATATCAACACACTGGCTATTTTGGACACACAGCAGTCAGAAAAGCAACCTAACCCTGCGTTCACACCAAGCGAGAGTAAAATTATTCGCGCGCACGAATTACATGTTAAGTCAATGTATAGATGCGAATTGACGCCCGTTTGCTTGGGGCGGCGCGTTTGAGGCGAATTTGCGGCGCGGAAAGCCCCAATCGCGCATCCAATTAGTGCGAATAGAGCGTCCTACTCGCCTGAAGAGAGCGATTTTCGCCTGTTCGCGCGAGTTCAAAAAACTGAACTCGCGCGAACAGGCGAAAATCGGATTTGACGCGCGAACAATCAGGAAAATCAATAGTAGCGGTGTGTGGCCATCCTTGTCTGTATGACACCGCGGATATTTCCTATAAAAACAGGAACAAAAAGGAGCTGGCTTGGAGGAAAGTAAGTGAGGAGACTCTGAAATAGCCCTGGAAGCGGCCGTCATCCAGACGTAGCCTAGCTAACTCCTGGATGGTGAAATGCATCCAGTTCCGAGCGTCTCTAGGATCTGATGGACCAAAACACGCCGATGCCTCCAGTTTCCTGGCTTCCTAGGCAGGTAAAATGCTGTAACTCTCTAATGATAACCACGCTCATCCAAGTTATTTGTTGACTGAAGTGACAAGCAAGCATTCCCACTCCAGAAAAGTTATTTTTGACGGGCGAATGAAGCAAATAAATATGATCCCTTCACGCGAATAAAATGCTTCATTTGCGCGAATAATTCTCCCAAATTAAGCGAGTAAACATTCAGTGTTCGCGCGTTGAAATACAGGCGCGAACGTGAATGGAAGTGCTTGGTGTGAACGCAGGGTAAGAGAACATGATGGAGGAGGGGCAGATAAGAAATAGAGACAGTGACGGAGGAGAAGATAAGACAGGCGCCAATATCGGACTTTATTTTAACTCAATAGAGAGCTCAGAGAAGAGAAATGATGCAAGATGGATGCCAGATGTAAGGACTGCTGATTTAAGGCTATAAAATACTACATTTGATCTCCACTTTGATTTCAGTTTTAGAAACAAAATGTACAGTCTGATGCAGTTTGGTGGATTTCTTATTTAAAGATCAGACACGGAATCTTTCATTGCTTATTTTTTTCTTTTATTTTAATATTTAAAAAAATAATAATAATAGCTCCAAATCCTTAAAAGTCAGCAGGGAAAATCTCTCCTGGCTTGTCGCCTGTGAGACAAATGGCATAGCTACTTTTGTCTCTGAGAGAGTTGGACTGAGAGATTGGTGATACGACTTAGTAAGAGGTTAACCAGCTTTGTGACACTAAAAGTCCAGATGGCCTTGAAGTTACCGAACTGAGCCATTAGTCCTGCTTTTGAGAAATGCCCCCCAGGTGTGACTGGGAATGGAAAATATTATTCAACAAAGCAAAAATGCAAAACCTGAACACCATAACAACTACTGCTGTCCCTCAGATGGAAATATATTGCAATAATTTTAAATGTGATTTTATTTGGAGTAATAAAATCTTCTCAGTAACCTGAAGAGCTTCACTTTGTGATCTTGTGATTAAAGCATACTCCAGTTTTTGGATGACATGAGATAGGGGGCGTTTTATCCTTTTTATAGTTTGTAATATTTCAACAGTTTTTAAATCAAGCTTCAAGAAATTCAGCCCAGCGGTGCTGGTGGCAGACAGACGGACAGAAAAATTGATAAACACGATTTACATAGCAAAAAGTCAAAGGATAAAAGGTTTATTATTATAGAAAATCAATGCGTAACATACTGTGCATTTTTAAAGGCACATTTTTTCCTTTCCTGCTCTTTTGCCCTCTTTCCTCTACTCACTGTTTCTTTTTCTCTGAGCAACAGTAACTCAGCTCATTATTGTGTATAAATATGTGGTATATGTGTGTATGAATATGTGGTGTGTTTACATAGAAGGTTTAAAGTGTCTGAATGCATTAATGTCATTGCTTTAGTGAGCTAATGAGTGCATGAGGCTGTCCCTCAGAAGTCAGCGCTGCATGCAATGTTTATCCACCACATATTGAGCAGTGCTGACCAGAAAGGCCCAGTGGGGCTCTTGGACCAGCTGGTGTAATTCTGGCAAACACACACTGCCCTAAACATCAACATCTCACCGCCTCAGACACAAACAAACAAATCACAGCACATAGATCAACGTACGGCAGGTCCTCCATTTCACTCCTCTCCTCCACCTTATGCCTCATCAGACAAATTTATAATTAGTTGTGCTGAGTAATTAACGTCCAAATAGGCATTTTCATTTGCATATCCACTCTAATTTGCATATAATTCTAGTCACAAACACCTAGCATTCCTCCACTCGCTGCATCTGCCAGTGCGAAGCACAAAGGTACTGAGTATTTTTTAAGTAAGATTCCCAAACGTCTCGTACACTGAATAATTTAGACCCAACAAATATTTTATGTCATCCGACAAAAAATTAAGTTTGAGTTGGGAATGTGAGGGCCAAGCAAGAGCAGGGGTTACAGATACAGAACATCTGAGCAGGCTTGAGAAAAAAAGAAAGAACATAAGTGGAGGGGCTGGTAATAGAGGGAGCCACAGCAGAGCGACGCAACTCTTTGGAAATGAGAAAAGGCAAAGTAAGACAGAGAGTAGACAGCCTCCCCATTTATACATCTCACTTAAGCCCATAAACCTTTTGAATGGAATCCATGACTGTGAAGAGAGAAAGAGCAGCAGCAGGTCTGCGAAAACAGAACGAGGGCCGTTCGAGCATGGCGGAAAAAAGTGAGGAGAATAACGAAACATTTCTCTCTGTGGCATTTGCCCTCTGAATGGCATCAACTCAACAGAGCAGAACAGCCAAGAGTGATGCAGAGTCAAAGGGAGAAAGAGAGAGGCAGACAGAAAAACACCACGGAGAAGGCAGGAGGGAAGAACGAGAACAGAAAGGGCGTGAATGACAGTAAAGAGAAAAGCAGCAACAGAACGTCCACGGCACTTCCCATCAGACATTGTTTCACCACTCATTGCACAGAAGAAGAAAAGCTGAGTTATGCCTCCACGTTTCACGCTGCTCTGAGGATTTATGTTCTAAGGTGGATAATACAGCTGCATGGTTCTGCTCAAAAGACGGCCATAAATCTGATCTTGTTTTCTCCCTTTTTTCCCTCTTTCTTTTCTTTTCAGCACCCCTCAAATCCTCTAAGTCAGTCTTCTTTGGCACTCGTCTGTTTTGTTCCATTTCCCAGCATCTTATGTGAAGGCATTCAGCTGAAGGTCTTTGTCTCTCTTATGTTGCATACTGTATTCTGCTGAGCTTGTAAAGCCTCTAATACAAAATCTGCACACACAAGAAAAAATATCATCAGTCTGTCTATCTTACACAACAGCCACACATCTGAGCACCACTCAGAGGCCTTGATCTATTCTTGACATAGAGGAAATGGCTTTACTTAGCAACACAGAGTCTTACTGAATATTTGAAAATCAAATAATACTGTACTGTGTTGCCATAGGTCAGTTGTGATTCTGCAAACTAGGGCAGGCAGGCAGCCAAGCTCAAAAATATGGAAAGCCCTGGTGGGGATATACAAAAACTGGAATATTTATTTTTATTTAGATCCAATGAAAAAATTATGCTTAGGATAATTAGGTCTGCAATATTTTAAGTGTAAACCTTTTTTATTTATTTTTATCTTGCCTTAGTTTGTTTAGGCCTTTTTTAATAAAGGCAACAGTGGCAATTAACCCATGAAAGTGAATCTGTTCAATTACTTGTGCCTACTTATTTTCTAATAATTCTATGTTGTATATTTGTAAATAACAGTCTGCAACAAACAGTCAAGAAACACATTCAATGTACTAATGTATAGAAAAGTGGGAAAATAGGTGAAAAGATATTGTAATAAAAAGTAAAAATGTAATCATTTTCACATTGAAATCATTAAGCCTTTAGCACTACAACTCAATATGATAACAAAAAACTGTTAATTACCTCCTATTGGACAGCACTGTAAGGCGCCAGAGCTGTGTATGCCTTCAGTTTTTTAGTATTTTTACCAAATCTGCCATACATCAGGGAAATGCTATGAGCCAAAAGGTTATGTCCAAAATAAAAATAGAAAACTGCCCAAGCTTGCACTGCATACTGTCAAGTATGCGTGTACAGCATGTGTCACAAAAAGGGCTGAGATAATTATTTCACCATTAAAAAATAAATGAAACGCTGAAATCTCTAAACAACAACAACCAAAAATAAATAAATAGCCGCTTCTGTAAGTTTAACCTAAAGGTAGTTAGGTTTCCCTTTGGCCTTCAACTATAAATAATACTTTTATAAATGGCAAAGCTGATGATAATGTTTGCTTGAGTGCAGACAGCCTGCCCGGCGCTCCCACTCCAGAGACCCAATTAATACCACTGTAAACTACCAGTGCCCTTCATTGCCAACACCAGTCACTGCTTTTTGTTTGTGTGTGTGTGTGTGTTTGTGTGTGTGTGTGTGTGTGTGTGTGTGTGTGTGTGTGTGTGTGTGTGTGTGT
>JBBBVT010000008.1:9745517-9757699 GCA_037177035.1 Craterocephalus eyresii
GCATGGCACTAAAAGCAAGCCGTATGTATTTATGAATACTTTTCTTCTGCTGTGTACACTCTAAATACAAAAAATGAATAGTTTGGCTTTGTGTCCTGATGGGTGATCTCAGGAGGATTGGTGTCCCTATATAAACTCCGGAAAATATACCTCTAGAAACTGCCCTGAATAAGGACAATTACCCTCTCACATGGCCGTTAACAGCATCATTATAGCATAAGAATTATCCTGATCCTGGGTCCCCTCTCTTATTCTAAGATGCTTTGTGAATGTATGCACAGTGCAGCATTGCAGTTATCGGCTGCATTAATGCTCTTATAGTTTCCCTTTGGCCTGTAATGTATAAGACATCAGCTGACTTGCCTGATGACAACTATCAGGGGTGACTGCTTCCTGCATATGAGAGTTGTTGTTAATCTATACATTTCCAGTATATATACAGTATAATATATATATATATATATACAGTATAAGATATAAATAATGGTATTGGTCGATACAGCATGTCATGATCAGAAATCCTCATTGCTCAGTCATAAGATAATTAATTTGCAATTTTAAATGGCACTAATTTTAGTATCTCTAATGGTATACTTTATCTTATGAATAATATTCTTTCTCTCAGTCTGGTGGTTTGACCCAAAAAAGTAGCAAATTAATCTCGTCTCCCTTTAGGCCAGTACCAGGTGGTGGGAGGTATGGTGTCTCCAGTGAGTGACGGCTATGGAAAACAAGGCCTGGTGAAGGCTAAGCATCGCATTGCTATGGCAAAATTGGCACTAAAGAGCTCCAACTGGGTCACAGTTGATGAATGGGAGAGCCAGCAGCCAGACTGGATGGAGACAGTGGTCACTATGAGGTATAAAACACATTTTAAATTGAGTTACTTTTTATGCAGCTCACTACCATTTTTCTTTTCTGGAAATGGACAGTAGTTTTAGTGAAGCACCAGCAGAGTTCACAGGGCTGCACTCTCTTTTATTGTCCCTCTGCCTTCATTACGCCAGCTTCAACTCTTTATGTAACACAACGTTACCAGGTTCCATGCTCCTAAATCACAGCTTTTGGTCCCTGCGGGATTGGCTGCAGAACTATAATGGACCCTTATTAAGTCTGGGATTTCATGGGGTGAAAAAAAGGGCGCATGCAGTTAAATTCATTGTCAGAGGGGAAATGATGCAGGAACAAGAGTCTCTGTGGAGGCAGACAGAGCTGCTGTGATGTTTGGTGAAAATACGATACATGCTTTACCCAAGGACAGCATCAATTGGAAAATTGCTGCTAGCACGACGCGCAAATGACCCAAAAATCATATTTATATATACGGGCTCATTTAAAGGGGCCTGACTTGCATCATTTTTATTTCCTCTTCCTTGTCCCTGCCTCCCACCTCTCACAAATCCCTTCATGAGTGGTCCCCACATTCCCCTTACAGCTGGTTGCCTGTAAGCCGCGTTTCACAACACGGGTGCTGATCAAGGTATGAAGTGGACTGTTGTCCCGAGGCTGTGAGCAGGCCACGTCACACACCGTGTCACACACACATGGACAAAAACACTGGAACTTTAAGAGGCTTTAGTTAAAACCGGGGAATTTTTCATTCATTTCATTTAATTTGTCTTAATTTATTTCTAATTTGAGAAGGGTGCTCGAAGCAAATCAAGAAGTGGGTGTCATGGCATATAAATGAATAAAGTCTGAGTGATTCTTTTTTTTTCTTTTGGTTTTCGGGCAGGTATCATTATGGGTGCATTCTGAAACAGTTTAAGCAGACCACAGGGACACACAGTGACTCCAGTGGAAAGGACACTCCCTTATCAAGTAAGAATCTCCTATCGTTGGGAAAATGAGATCAGTTTGGAAATCCAGTGACCACTGACTGCTGTTGGCATTTTAAGCTAAGCCCTGGCTGTGAAGTCTTCACATTTTGGGAGGCCTTGCTGAAAGGTCAATCCATCAGTTTAGTCCGTCCGGAAATATCTTAACTATTTGATGGACTGGCATGATATTTTGTACTAACATTTGTTAGACCCAGAGGAAGCATTATTGCGCCTTTAGCAGTCTCCTGACCTTTCCTCCGGCTCCAGCAGCAGCTCGTAGTGTGGGTGCGTTGACTTATTTGCTTTATGATCAAATACCTGTGACATGAATGCCATTCCTCTCAACCCTAGCTGCTCTTTGTGTTTAGCACTAATTAATTTAAATGGTGAATGCGATGCAGATTAGACCTGCTAAACAGAAAGTAAACATACTCCCTTTGGCTGTGTTAGCACTCCAACTTCAGTGTTAGCAAAGCTGTGGGTGATAGTGTTATACTGGATGTTTCACAAGCCCTGTAACATGGAGAGGATTTACATCAATCCCACACAGTGTGCCTGTGCTCAGCATGTGCAGACTGGAAGCCTGATGGTGCTCCTTGGTCCTTACAACAGAAAAATAGTAGTAATGAAAATGTAAATGCTTCTCTGGGTTTGTCTACGTGTAAAGGACAGAGCAACCACCACATGAATAGTTTTGGAATATATTGGATTGATAGTTGTTTATGGAAGCCCACTGAAAGATTTAGTTCAGCTTTTATAATCAATCTGCACACAAGTCGCCATAGTAACACACCTGCAGGGTTCACTTGTTGAAAATAAAAGATTAAGACAGTAATCACATTTATTTCAGTGTTTAAAGACACTTTGCTTAGTAAAAAACCTTTGACAATAAAAGCAGCCTTTTTTAAACTAGTTCTGCATGCCTGGTGCACCTTTTCTTATTCATACTCCCATTAAAGTTCAAACTTTAGTATTTTTCAGGAGAAGTATCAGTACACTGCCATTTTTCAGGTCTCTTTCTTCAGACATTGTGGTTTCTGGTTAAAAAAACAACTAGTTTAAGAAGCCCCTCTTAAGTTATTTCAACATTTTCACCAAAAACAGTAAATCGGGTGAAAAAATTGACATTTAATAACCACCTTTATTCTTCCATACAGCCTGAACACTATCAGGGCAAAAATATACTCACTTTTTAATTAGGCTGCTATGGCTATCATTGCTATTTAACCAAAGAGTAGTGAGGCCGTATTTATTGTTTAAATGAAATTCAGCAGCTGGATGAACAGACAGACAGACAGACAGACAGACTGTTTTGCATAATATTGATCATTGTCTTGTGGAAATGTAAACCTTTAATTCAGACTTAGATCGTCTGCAAAATATAGACATATATTTCTTGCTGCCATCACTATGTTTGACTGCAGGGAAGCTGTCCAGGAGGTGGTGCCCGGTGCCAGGTTTGGAATTATATCCAGATGGTTCAACCTTATTAATCTGTTAAGATGATCTGCATTTTTTACAGTGGCCTTTTGGTAAACATCCAGCAGGCTGTCATTGTCTCTTAGTGAGGGATGACTTCAGTGGAGTCTCTCCATCACGAAGGCCTGATTGGTGGACTGGTTGTCACCCTTTCAGGTTCTTCCATCTCCGTAAAACAACACTGGATCTCATTCTTTCCGGTTATTTTCTTCCATTTTTAAATGGTGGAGGACAAAAATGGATGCTCCAGGAATTCTCTTATACCAGATTCCCCAGATCTGACCTGGCAAAATCCTGCCTCACACGTCTATGACCTGTGGTTTAGTTTGCAACTATGAGAACTTATCTTTACACACGTATGTCTTTCCCAGTCATGTCCAGTAAAATCCATCAAGCACTGGTAGATTCCTGCAATAAAAAATGAATGCAATCCATCACAATTCTCAAAATAAACCATCTAAAGTCAAATTTTAATGAGCCTGAATATCTTCTGAAAATAAATTTATTTGACTATGATAGATTTTATAAATAACACAACAGAGGGCTGTGAGACCACTGAGATCTCATTAGACATACAGTAAGGAGAATGAAATGTTTTGGCAACTGCAGAAGTTGTTGCGATGGACAGTGTAAGTTTTAATTTCTGTTCAATTCTTTTTATTCCAATTTGTGTGCAGACACAAGCTCATCTATTTGCTGTTACAGCTCTATAAAAAAGCTGAATTAGTAAAATGATTGGTATTATTTTTTATAACTGTAATTTGTAGAAATCCTAAATCGGTTTCAGTCCTGTATTCCGGCTTGTCTTGTCTCCACTGAGAAGGCCTGAATGTGCTTTTTACTCTTTAATACTCCCAACACGTTTGCTTGCAGCTTTGAAATTATGCTTGTTAACATAAAAGCTCTCAGTCTTCTAATATTAGTCCACAATATTTGTTTCTTGCATGATTATGGATTTGCCAGCTGGCAGATATCCAAGGGAATATTTCTGCGTATTTACAGTCAACGCCACTTGAGAATTATTTTTCTTTTTGTGATTATAGTGACTCAGAAATAATAATGCAAAACGAGGAATGAAAGTGGTTCAGTCAGTGTTTAAGCTGAGGGAAAAATAGACTGATTTAATTCATTTAAACCATTTAATTAAGAAGTCACCTCTCCTCCTGTCCACTCAGGTCCATCCCCCCAGCTGAAGCTTCTCTGTGGAGCCGATTTTCTGGACACCTTCAAGATCCCTGGCATGTGGCTGGATGATCACGTGGAAGAGTTGGTCAGACATTTCGGGCTTGTCTGCGTCAGCCGAGGGAGACTGCAGCCCGAGCGAGCCGTGCACGAGTCGGATATGCTGTCCCGCCACAAACATAACATTTTCCTAGTGAGGGAATGGGTGAGGAATGAGACAAGCGCCACAGAGGTGCGCCGTGCACTGAGACGGGGTCAGAGTGTGAAATATCTGCTCCCAGACTCTGTGATTGAATATATTCATCAGCATGACCTCTACACAGAGGACAGCGAGAGGAGGAATGAGGGAACAGTCCTGAGACCGCTCGTCAAGCAAGCACAGCTGCCTGGGAAGAATCTGGATAACTGATGAACTTAGTTAAACGATATGCTGTATTGGAGATTGGACTGCATCCTGGAAGAGGTTAGCACATGTAAAATCTGCTCAGAAACATATCTGGTCCAGATCAGTTCTCCTGGTATTGTGTTTTCATCACAAAGACCCCCCCTGTGCTGTGGTATCTTGATTTATTCATGTGAAATGTTGCCAAAAAAAAAATTGAACTCATGTTTATGCTACAGGGACATTCAGATTTTTCTGAATAAAGAAAATGCACTTTTAACGCCATGCACACCATTGTAGATATATCAGATGGAATAAAATGTATTCAAAATTGAATAAAAAGTATATTTGATGTATTTTTGTCTTGATGCTTTTTCCTTCCAGCTTTTAACCTCCGATTTCACCTACTGAGATACTATTTTTCATTTATACTGATCTAGTCTTACCCCTATCCTTGTGCTTGTTGCTCACACACTATCATCAGAGTCAGTGGAGACACACACGACACAAAATGGTACAAACAAGAAGCAAAAACAAAAGAAAATGTAATCACACCAACAAGCAACTTGGATACAAATGTAGTTCAAAAACAGCCAAAACAAAAAGTTGTTTTTTTTTACTGAATATAAGGTCTAAGCTGATTTAAATAGCTAAACTCCAACAAACAGTAGTGTGTGTGTTATTTGTGAAGGTCTGAGCCACTAGACCACCAAGACTTTAGTTTAGGCTGTAATCTGTGTCTTTTCCCCCATTCCTCTCACACGGATATCAGTGTGGGCGTCTGTTCTCTGTTGCTCCCTCCACACAGCAATTCTCTGTGGATCTATTCAGTCTCCCCATTATTGTCCACACACTGTGTCTGTGAGGCCTGTATTATTTTCACAGAAGGATTTAAAGTAATCCTGACAGTTGCTCAGCTACAGGAGGTGTTTCCTCAGGAAGGCCAATGGCTGGAAGCGCTGCTGTGCCACTGTTACTGAATGGCATCCTCTGAAAGATGATGATTGTGTGCATGTGTGTCTTTGCCTGTGAGCAAGTCAGTAAAGGATTTAGACAGCGGGTCGACTGCAGCTGGCTCAAAGGAGAGATTATGAAATTAATTGAGTTATTTAGGCAAGACAAAAGATGTGACAAGCTCATTGTGCAGCTTGTAATGGTTTCATTTGGATCATTTTCAACTCAGGTGATTACGCCGCTGCACTGTAAATGTTCTCCTCACTTTGTGCTTCTGCCAGCCATTTGTAACAGGACCTCTAGGTGATTTTTTAAATTCCAGTTTTCAATGGCCCTGTTTGTTTATAAGCCTGCATTATCCCAAACATCATGGAAACAGGCCTCAGTAGAATCAGCTTGCAGGCCAAATCTGCCACACGTGGCATTGCATATAAATAGACCAGTGTCCATCAATGAAGGAGGTATATTCATCCTAATCCCACCTAAGCAAGTACGCATTCATTAGCATAAAGAACACATGTGTTTACATTATAGAGCATGCTGCATGTTCTCAACATGCAACATATTTGGAAAGGATTGAGGAGTTATGTGGATTGTTGGGCTCGGGAGGGAAGTGGTGGGGGTGTGGACAATAATTTCCATAAAAAGAAAAAAAGCGAGAGAGGGAGAGGCAGCAGGTAATCGGATTAAATGGAGTTTGGTTCAAATTGAGGCTTTAGACAGCTTTTTGGGCACTCACTCACAGGCCGCCGTCCACTGCAGATCCCCTCTTTCACTGGAAGTAAGGAAAGCAACAGAGGAACAGCCAACATGCCCGTTAATCTGACCGGATACTGGAAAATGATTTCCAACGATAACTTCGAGGAGTACCTGAAGGCTCTCGGTGAGTTCTTATCTGGCCTGAGAAGAAACTTATAGATCAGTCATATTTAAAAACGTGTTTTATCCAAATATTTACAGTTCTTTGTCATTTATATAATAGTAATATGAGATTTACTTGTTTTCTCATGTAATTTACCCACAACAGGCCCCCTCTTTACCTCAGACTTCACTGCTTCTTCTCTCTTTACTTCATTCATTCTTTTCTTTCTCTTTATTTCCATGTGGGTCTGTGGTAGATGTGAACGTTGCCATCAGGAAAATTGCCACCTTACTGAAACCAGACAAGGACATTGTTCACGAAGGGGACCACATAACCATCAAAACCCTCAGTACCTTCAAAAACTACAACATGGACTTCTATGTGGGCAAAGAGTTTGAGGAGGATCTCAGCGGAGTGGATGACAGGAAGTGCATGGTATGTGCCTTCAGCAAGAGGCTTGTCCAAAACCAAGTCGCAGGCATTGTGTTACAGTCATTTTGCTACAGGTTTGTGTGTCGTGAACACGTGTGGGTGTAAAATCGGTGGGTGCACAGACTGATTTCGGAGGAACCCCTTCAGACTGCAGTTTAATGAGCAGATGGCGCAGTGGGAGCTGGTCATTTCATACACAACTTTCCACCTACTCACTTAAATATTTCCTCCAACTTGTAGCACTATTGTCAGAGGCTGGGTGTCGTACACTGACACACACTGCAGGGAAAGGACGGCAAGAGGCAGAGTCAAAGTCAAGACACATTTAATCAGATTGTGTTGCTGAATACTGAATAGGATCAAAGATTATCTTTGTCCCCCTTGAAAACTCTTTTTTGTATGCTGATAGGCTGATTATAGATAAGCTATAAGCTGCTGGGAGGATGGCTGAGAGAGAAAGTCACATGTGTCTGAATAATTATTGTAAGTGGGAGCAGGGGAAACTTAATCTGCCACATGCTATACTTTTAAACCCACATGTTGTATTAGCGTCAAACTGATATATTGTGTGTTATTGTAAGCGCTCGTGTCTCTGTCCTTGTGCTGTGACCTCATGCAGACCACCATCACCTGGGAGGGAGACAAGCTGGTGTGTGTTCAGAAGGGAGAAATTGAGGGAAGAGGTTGGACCCACTGGGTGGAGGGAGATGAGCTTCATCTGGTGAGAAAACATCCGCTCCTGCCATGAATATTAATCTAAGCAATTTGGAAACTTTAAGCCAGATCCAAAATGCCTCTCAGCACTGTACTGTATGTGAAGCGCATATGATTTAATGTAATTTGGTGTGTGATTCCAGTTTGCATTAGCCCAAGAGCGCTAAGATTAGTCTGTCCGGTTTGTGAACACAAAAATACAAGATATTTCTTAAAATGTAGTTATAACTCATTTACACCCAAATAAATTGAATTGTTTCCACATAATGTGCTAGTTGTTTATTTTCCAGTAGAAAATGGGACATGCCCACATGTTTTGATTCTCCGTTGTTACCCTCAGGGGAAAAATACACGATTAAATATTAAAGTTTGTACATTCCCATAACTAATTAATTTGACACCAATGTTGATCATCATCGACTAACATTTCCGGTTATCTAGCACAGCATCATCCATATTATTATTCACACTTTCGCTAATTTCTTCTATAAAAACTTTTCTAACTTTTTTTGTTTTTAGATATAAAAAAACCTCCTCTGCAATATTCACAGTGTGGCTTGTAATGAAAGTATTTGCATCTGAAATGTAATGACTACAGCATTACCATTTTAATTAGCTCAGCAATATCAGATTTCTCTGTGTATGATTACTGCTATCACAGCTAAGTAAAAATAATCTCCCAAATTATTTGGTTTAAGTGATGCCAGCAGATGTTTTCAATCAGCAGCCATGAAATTAGGTATTAGTGGGAAGTTCCCAAGAGCTCAAACTGGAACTGGAGAGCAACAGTGACCTCTGGTGGGAGAACATCTGTGGGAAGTTAGATGGAAACCCATTGGAATAAGTTTGTCAAAGTAAATTAGTATAATACACTAGACTTTTTAAAATATAAATAAAACAATTTATACAATTTAAATAAAACCATAGACTTTTAATAGTAAGGACAATTCAAGTTAAGTCCATGTTTTGTTTCATCCTCTTCCATTTTTCTCTATTTCTCACTGAGTCTTTCACAGGTCAGTCTGTAAATGCAGCATTTATATTATAATTCTGTCCTCTGCAGGAGCTGAGAGCTGCAGGAGTTGTTAGCAAGCAGGTGTTCAAGAAGACCTAAACTGGCTTTTGTTAAGAGAAGACGGTGCTTCCAGCTACAGACGCTGGCTCAGAAGCAGACATCAGACACAACACACATCATTCCATCCAACGTCCCTTCTGGTCCCCTCGGTCTCTCCATACAGCCTTGATGGACATAATTTTCACATAACACAAAATTTGTATTCCATCTAAACTGTTGCCTTACCATGCAGAATGTGCGTGTTAACATGTAACATTATTAGATGCAATGCTGAATTTTTGTCTGTTGTGTAGCAGATTTGATGGATGAGCCAGAATGCACTGAAAAGATCCGTTCTGATAGTTATGGATGAACAGCGATACGACTTAGTTATCTTTACGATTGTTGCGGTTGGAAAGTGATGAGATCTGAGTTTGGCTGAATCGCTGTGAACTTCTTTGCCACTGATGCTCAATCTCCAGAATGAAAATCAGGTTTAGATGTGTGTACATATCCCTCCCAAATCCTCCGGGACTGCACCACTGATAGTAAGATGGATCAATCAATAAATGAAGCAAGCGAATAAAGCAAGTGTCATTTGTCTTTTCTGTGTAGTTGAAGGTTTTATATCTTTATTTTCCTGATCTGACAATGAAATGAACAGAAATGGTCTGAAAATAGCTCCAAAACCTCATATAAGGAGTCTGACAGCCACTACTCGTAAATGGAGCAGACAGCTCATTCCACACTAACGTCCACATGGCCACACCTGTTTGGGTAGTCTACACCTGTCTCATTCCTCCTGCAGCTGGCTCTGCTCGTCTACCTCCTGCTGTTTCTTATGCATTCGCTCTTGGCCACTGCCGTGGTGCCGACCTGCAGGCTCTGTTTATTTATGATTCCCCAGAGAGTTGTTATTGATTTTTCCCTGTTCCTGCTTTGGGCTGTTAAAAAATGATGGTCTCAGTAGGGATCAAAGCAGAGTCTGCTGCCAGAGATTAGCATTTACATTTATGCTCCGTAACATGTTCTAAAATTGTGGGCTATCAAGCTAAAAGTCAGTTACTAAACTCTACCATATAATGCCCCCCTCTGGTCTTACTGCTTCCCCGAGGACATTTCACCGTTCATCTGCTAAACATTGCCTTAAACCTTAAATCTCGGTTGAAGACATGGATATACCAGCAAGATTAGAGAAGCTTTTAGAAATGGTTTCACTGTTTGATGACTGAGAAATAAGTGGGGCTATTGTAATACCTGCGCCACACTAATGTCTGTCTCTTATTATCCTTAAAAATCATTATTTTAGAAATGAGTCTGTTAAGAAAACCATGCAAATGAGCCTGTTGGGTCAAATCTGAATATGTCCAAGGTCACAGAAAATACACAAACGCATGACAGTAAAATAGTACAAACACAAAATACACCAAAGATCAAGGTTATTGGTTATCTTTACCAGTTTTAATTTGGCATGACCATTGTAACACTGACAGCATCTACCTGTTCTCTTCTATTTATCCTGCGGTTTTTTCATGCAATGATGAATTTCATCCATATTTGGTCTAAAGGTTTTCAATAGGATTTACATCAGGACCCAGCGAAGACTATTTAAAGCAGTCAGTCTTTTCCTTTTTTGGCCAAGATTTAAATAATTTTTCTATATTTTGCTTTAAAACATCTTGAACATGCGGTTGTACTGTTTACAAATATGGCTTTTGTTTTCAAAATGTTTTCTACTACAGTATTGTTTCTCTTTTTTACGGGTGCCCTCGCTGGATTATGCCAATTGAGCCCATCTTTTCCACAATCTGCTCCAAACTCTCCAGACCGTGTCACTGAGTTTCTGCACATTCAGCCTGGTGCCCTGAGGTTTTGATGACATGAAACAATGCCCCTGTGAAAATGTTGTAACTGGGCTTTTAGATCATAGGAGTTCTATCCTCAGAAAGCTCATAACAATGTTCTTAATTTGCATGATATGTTTGCATTTTGTGTTTTATTCATATACACAGGCTATTCATCAAAAGGTTGCCTGTAATCGTGTACAGTTCTTTCAACATTTTCTCATTTTCTTACATAAACAGGTTGAACTATAATAACCTTTGTGTTCAAAGTTCAGACATCCCAGTTTGGTTTTTTTTAGTGTGCCACTCGAAAAAAAAAAAAAGACCACGGCTGGCACATGTTACAAAAGAGCTCTTCGTGTCAGTACACTACACACAGACCATCGCTAGTGAGTGTGTTTCTGTGTTTGCTTAGAGGTGCACATTTGAAAAAAGAGTGATGGTGGTGATGCAGGTCTGTGTGGGAACTCATGGATGTGCACCTAGCCCTCCCCCCCACCCCCCCTCTTCAAAAAACAACAGCCACTGCCAATCCTCTTCAAGCAGTAAAGTCATCAGCAGTCCTTTGCCCCCATGTCACCGACTTGTATAAAAGCAAGAAGACATCCTGTACCTTCCGTCTCCTGACTGTGTAAAGTCTGCACCAACTTGCCACCATGCCTGCAGACCTCAGTGGGAAATGGTTACTGGAAACCAACGACAAATTTGAGGAATACATGAAAGTGTTAAGTAAGATTTTTAATTAAATCTTGGTCAAAAATGGCTTAGCTATGAGTTGAGAAACTGTCACAGAGGGCAGCAGTAGAATAGAGAAGGGTTTGGTTCATCAGTCTGAATTTGTGATGGAAAACTAATAATGCAAAAGGGTTTCATTATTTATCATGTAGTTACTACCTGTTAGCCTGTTGAACGCACCTGTTCAGTAGAAACATATGAATAAAACTAATGTTTAATTGCATAAACTTTGTTGCATTTAGATGATTTCAAAAAGATCATAGTTACATAAATGAAGTGAAATTTAACTAAATCCTGGTTGTCCTCACTGTGGTTTCAGATGTTGACTTTCCGACAAGGAAAATCGCCATGTCCCTCTCTCAGACAAAAGTGATCACCCAAGATGGAGACAAGTTTGACATTAAGACACTCAGCACCTTCAGGAATTATGAGCTCGCCTTCACCGTAGGGGTGGAGTTTGATGAGTACACAAAGGGACTAGACAACAGAAATGTCAAGGTTGGTTTACCCCTCACGTTCATGTTTAACTGTGGCCAGATAAACGACTGACCTGCGATCTCTATCAAAGCACTAAAAACAGCATTAAAGCAGCCAACAGTAAAGAGAGCATTACTGTAGAGGTGCACTTTTACAGTGTACAACAGATATGTGCAGATAGATAGATAGATAGATAGATAGATAGATAGATAGATAGATAGATAGATAGATAGATAGATAGATAGAT
>JBBBVT010000008.1:9790613-9805637 GCA_037177035.1 Craterocephalus eyresii
GCCAGTCGTAGTAGCACTACGTCACTGCCTTGAGCCCGGCTCTTTGAATAAGCTCAAATTTGATTGGCTCCCACTTTGTTGGGATTTTGGAAATCAGTTGAGTAGGCCTCCTGGCCAGACCAGAGCCATGGGCCAGACTATATGGAGCTTACGAATTTTAGTCGCGGTAGCCAGGCTAAGTTATTAGCACAGTTGATAGAAAATAACACTCTTAAATGCTTTTGATCTGATTTAAAGATGTTTGGCTAGTTGTGCAATTTTTTTAAGCCTCTTTTTACAATCTGAGGAATTGAATCATTGTGTTACGTACAGAGTTTAAAACCAGGCTAATATGTGCAGCAGTATTTACACACGATGTCAGAGGTTTGAGCGTGTTGCACAAAATGCTCAAGTCTCTTGTAATCATGACTTCTTTCTGTCCGCTTGTCCTTCCATCATAGGCGTAATGCTGTGGACGCATTCCGTGTGAACGTGATCCACGCTCGGCAGCAGGTTCGATCCCCAGTGACCAACATTGCCCGCACCAGCTTCTTCCATGTCAAGCGCTCCAACATCTGGTTGGCAGCCGTCACCAAGCAGAATGTCAACGCTGCCATGGTGTTTGAGTTCCTTTACAAAATGTGTGACGTGATGACGGCTTACTTTGGCAAGATCAGCGAGGAAAACATCAAGAACAACTTTGTGCTCATTTACGAGCTGCTGGACGGTAGGAAATGATGATCGAATTGTTAGAATTAGACAGGAATGTGTCTGCTTGACTGTCATTAAATTAATGAATTTGAGCTAGTAGAAAAGCAGCAACATTACCCTTTATTTGAGTTATTTGTTTCTAGGTGAAATTTGTATTAATTGGCTGGTTTTGTAACCCTGGTATCTACTATTTTTCTCATCTAGCCATCGTATCGCTAATCAACAGTGATCTTTTGTGCTTGTTTGTACAGAAATCCTGGACTTTGGCTACCCCCAGAACTCAGAGACTGGAGCCCTGAAGACCTTCATCACCCAGCAGGGCATTAAGGGACAAGTAAGCAGCATAAACGTGCCCTAACATTTAATTCTGTAAAGCCTTCAGGATAGAATGAGGATAAAGTTTCATGCTTCAGTAGAGGCAACATAGCAGCTTGGTAATGACTTCTAATGAACTCTATTCTGGCCACATGAATGAAATCTATAGTTTCATTTAAAGTATGATCTCATGAAACCTGTGTACTGTATCCACTATGACTGTAGTATAAAACTTGGGTCACAGAATTAAGAAGTAAACCATTGAAGCTTCTCTACTTACTTTATGTTAGGAAATGCAAAAGTTACTCCGTGTTCTGACTCAGCTCAGACAGAAACTCCTTCCTGCTTTATGTATTAAGTCCATGTTTACATTATGCTTGCATTTTGAAATTAAAATTGCTCTCTTTTCTTTTTGTCTTTCTTGCCCTCACCTACTATACTTGGACATCTCAGCATCAGGTAATGGCATGCAGAGGTTCTGCTTTGTAAAGTGGATTCTGTGCTAATATGGAGTCAGGGTTTTCTTTTCTGTAGTGCTACTGACTTCCTCATCATGACTCTCTTTGTGCTGCCAGCCTTTTCCTTTTGTTGGTAGTAACACGGTTTCATTGTCGCTCAGACAAAAGAGGAGCAGTCTCAGATCACCAGCCAGGTGACGGGGCAGATCGGCTGGCGTCGCGAGGGCATCAAATATCGCCGCAATGAGCTCTTCCTGGATGTACTGGAAAGTGTCAATCTGCTTATGTCTCCGCAAGGTGTGTCCATATGGCTCATTCATGGCTAGCTTTGTCTTTCTACCGATGAATGCATAAGTAATTTCACTGGTTGCACTGGCTGCATCCACCATGGCCGCTCAAATTCCTTTAGTGTGCTTCCTTTTCATATTGCCCTAATATAGTGGATTCAGACTTTCTGGTAGGAGTAATATATGTTGACATAAGATGTAAAACACCCTGGATCCTTTAGGGGGACCCCCAAAGAGCACAGTGGGTCCCCAAAGGCTTTGACTGCTCAGTGCCAGTGTGTTTAAATGACAGCCATGTCCACAGAGATGAGTTGAAAGTGTATTTGCGTAGTTTTATTCTTTTTTTTTTTAACCATCTGGATGTAGTTGCATAAAGTGGGTCCTCAGGGGAAATGGGTGGGGAGCCAATGGTTTAGTTTGGAGTCCATTACATTGCTTCAATGTTTCCATAAATATTTGCCTATATTTTGGAATCTGATTTCTGTGATGATTTTTTTTAACCTGATTTTAACATTCTAATTTAAAAAAAAAAAAAGCTGTGAACTGTAAAGAGAGACAAAGGTAAAAGTTGATTAATTTGAATCCTCCAAAAGGTTTACGATGTGCTTTTTTTTTTTTTCTTTTTTTTTCTTTTTTTTCATTAACTGAGAAATTCATTAGTTTTGCCTTTCCCATGCAGGCCAGGTCCTCAGCGCCCACGTGTCGGGCCGAGTCGTGATGAAGAGCTACCTGAGTGGAATGCCTGAGTGCAAATTTGGCATGAATGACAAGATTGTCATCGATAAGCAGGGAAAGGGAGGAGCGTCTGATGATGCAGGGAAGAGGTGAGTGATGGAAAAAAAAACATTTAACATATGAAAATGAGTTTGCTGGTTTGTAGTGAGGTGTTCTGTCTCTTAAACGCTGACACTGAAGTTCAATGAGATTTAAGAGGCTGCTGTCTGTTTGCCTTGTTCTGTTTTTTTAAGTGTTGTCTTTGTTGTTCGCAACAAGAAAGGCTTTACAGTTTATTTTTCATTTTGCTTTCCTTTGGATGCATCTTTCCTTTCTTTTCCCTCTTTCTTTTCTATGTGCTGTACCTCAGTGAATTAGGGGGAGGAAGGTACTGTACTGACAAGTGTGCTCACCCTCTGTCACATCAACACACACACATTCCACTGCCTTGTCAAAGCGCTTAAACAAATTAACATCTCATCCACTCTTGCTCCCAACACACCCAGTACAACCGAACCTTTACTGTTTACTGTCCAGTGATTGTTTTCCTCTTTTGCTTTGTTGTTAGTGAACACCTACTTTCACCTACTTACCCAAACACCTAACAGGAACCGTGTCATGTTTAACTGAGAATAGTGACATTAACCAGATTCACCTGTATTGTTACTAGTAGCCGTCCCAGTGTGTACTCATGCATTGTGTCTAACTCATTTCTTGACATTCAGGGAGAGTAGTAGTTTTATCTTTGAGAGCTTTGCAGTGGTATCTTCCTACAGACATGGTTAGACTCCTGTGTGTCTGCGTCTGTCTGAGGTGTTTTCTCTCATGACAGTGGGAAGCAGTCCATAGCCATCGATGACTGCACCTTCCATCAGTGTGTGCGTCTCAGCAAGTTTGACTCTGAGCGGAGCATCAGCTTCATCCCTCCTGATGGAGAGTATGAGCTCATGAGGTCAGTTCATGTCTTTGTTGACTTTAAAAGTGAAATATAAAGCTGTGCAGTCAGTGACAGAACATGTCAGAGAATATTCAGCAACATGTTTTCAAGCTTAAATTGTTTGATGGCGACTAGAGATGGGTATAATTAATCGATCGATTAATTGATCGTTGAGATTTTAATCGATTGCATTATCTTTAAATCGATTAATCGCAGGCATCTTTAGACTGGTGCTAAAGTTCAATGTAAGCACATTTTCCAGTGTAACTACTGAATGAATCCCAATTAACTGCCTCAAGAATTATTCATGTTGTCATAAAAAAATAAGGAAACACACTAGGTTTTTTCTACTTTCATTTAATTTAAATATAGGCTAGAGATGTTGAATTTTAATTAGAAATATTAATATTTAAGCAATAATCGATTGGTAATTCTCCTGATGATCGAGTTAGACAATTTAATCAAATGCCCATCCCTATTAGTGACTAAATCTTGCTTTAAAACGTTTTATTTTCTTGCTTCGCCCGTGCAGATATCGCACCACTAAGGACATCATCCTGCCGTTCCGAGTTATTCCTCTGGTCCGGGAGGTGGGCCGCACTAAATTAGAGGTTAAGGTGGTCATCAAGTCCAACTTCAAGCCCTCGCTGCTGGCTCAGAAGATTGAGGTTAGCTCTTCCTGATGCAGCACTGAGTACATCCCTCAGCCAGCCTTGAAAATGCAGTTGTGTTTTAGGTTTACACGAATGTTTTGTGCGTCTTTCAGGTGCGAATCCCAACACCCCTGAACACCAGTGGCGTACAGGTGATTTGCATGAAGGGAAAAGCCAAATACAAGGCCAGTGAGAACGCCATTGTCTGGAAGTGAGTAGCAGCTCTGTTTGCTCATTTTATTAACTAAAATAATCATTCGTTATGCTTTGCCCGTTTTAATGATTAATAACTTTATATCTTCAGTATTTGTTTTACCTAAGGTCTTTACTTCACTGTGTGTGTATGTGTGTTAAACCATCCTGTAACGAAGTTGTATTTTTGCAGGATCAAACGTATGGCAGGGATGAAGGAGTCTCAGATCAGCGCTGAGATTGAGCTGCTGCCCACCAACGATAAGAAGAAATGGGCCAGGCCTCCCATCTCTATGAATTTTGAGGTAAGAGCGCTTTTGTTCTGCATAACTTTCCGTGTCTCACTCATATTCTTTCACTTTGGTCCATTACATAAATGTTATTTGACTGTTAATGAACTAATGTGTTTGTTTTTTTTATTTAAAAAGTGATTTAGTTTTAAAATTACTGCTATTTTCATTAAGTTTTTCGTAAAATTGTGCTGCTAAATTAGTTTCATAATGTAACTGCAGCATATTTTCTAATTTCGTTTGTTAAACTCAGCCAAACAAATGGACTCAGGATTAAATAAGATCTCTGTAGCCATCATGCAAATCACAAGCTGCTTACTCTTTCCTCATACACACACACACACTTCCTGCTCATAATGCACAGTATCAGCCAACGGCCTGTGTGGCCTACTTGTCCAAACTCGTTCCAACCTCCATCCTCATCTCTTGCAGGTTCCTTTCGCTCCATCTGGCCTGAAGGTGCGTTATTTGAAGGTATTTGAGTCCAAGCTCAACTACAGTGACCACGATGTCATCAAATGGGTGCGGTACATCGGCCGCTCCGGCATCTACGAAACTCGCTGCTGAAGTTCAACCCCGCCAGGCAGCAAATTGACCACTTCCCTCCCATCTATCCTGTTGATAATTTTTTTTCTTCTTTCCTCTTTTGACTTTGTCTTCTCCCCTCAGTCCTTATCACTTCTCTCCCTCCCTCATCGTCCCTTCTTAACTAGGTGTTGGAGATTGAATTTACATCGTTTAAAAAAAGAAAAAAAAGTAAATATGGTATAATGCACAGATATATGCAATATGTGAACCATTGTATCGTATATATCTAGTAGTGATGAGTACAATTGTAAACAAACTGGTGTCTGAAAGAAAAAGACGAGTGATGCAGAGGCTCAGGGGGAGAGGACATGGAGGCTTAACGGATGCCCTGTAGTGTTCAGTGTTATTGTTCCGCTATCTGCTCTCTTCTTTAGAAGTCTCACATGCCAGTTATCCCTCGTAAGATGTTTAATTGCTGTTGTGATTTGAGATAAATCCTGATAGTTCCTGTACACAGCTTACATCCCTGTAGTGTCCCTTCTGAATGAATTAGCTGTTTGTTTTGGAAATCTGGATCTTGTGTACTTTGCCACTCAACAGGACAAGAAGCTGAAATCATTCCCAACATACTGAGCCCGTTTTGGGCAGTTGGAAAAAGAGAAATGACTTTGTTTTTGTATTTGGCAGCATATCGTTTGCTGTATTCTTTTTGTTCTGGTTTTCATTCAGTAGTCATAAAATGCCTGGCTGTTTAGAGGTTTGACCATCATCCTGATGGGGTAGTTCTCTTCTATTCCCCCAAATGTTTTATAAGCACTAAAATCAACCGTGTCACACTATTTTTGATTCAAAGATCAGTCCCTGGAGTGTTTGCAGTGAAGTGAGGTCTCCCCCTGGTGTTTGCTTCACTGCAGTCTGCTTCTTAATGTTTGTAGCCCTGGTGACCGTTCTGTCCAATAAAATCTATGTAACCAAACCTAACTACCGTGTTTTTTTGTTCTTCATTCAGCTGAAGTCTTAGTTTGTTTTAATACCACAGTGTTACTATTGTACTGGTTTCCTTTCTATTGTCTGAAACAGGAAGGAGCTTTGTGGGGAAACAATGGATTTAGGTTAAACAGGGGCTGTCCCTAATCAAGTCGGTCCAGTTTTCAGACATTCATTTAAAGATTTTCTCATTTTTCCCTTTTTTTGAAAAAATAAAAATTTCCAACTTTGAAAATAGGCATATAGATTTTGATTATTTAAAGGATTGCAGTTACCAAGAAAACAAACTTCTGTACTTGCACAAAGTCACAAAACAAAACAGTCGAATGCTTTGGCCAAAAATGTTTTAATCTTTTTGCTCTTCTACATCCAAGATGCAAGACAAAAATAACCCCAAACATAAGACACGATTAAAACGACTACTTCTCAAAAACAATTACATTTGTTTGCCTCTTAGTAGTAGTGGCTATTAATGGCTCGCCACCCGAGTCTTCACGTGGACATGCTCATACTAAGTTTACGCTGAATTAAAGGAAAGATTCCACGAGAATCAAGGCAAGGCTTCCCTAAAGTAGCTTAGCACCAAAGTCTAGGCTGGATTTCCTCAGCAATTTATCCTGCTTCTGTATATCTGAGATATTTCCCAACATATAAATCTGATTTGCCCGACTTGCACCCACTAGAAAAGAAACACATTGTCGCTCCAGCAACAATTGCTTCACACCCAAAAAAAAGCTTTTGGGAAACCAAGCCTAGAACAGATCAGTCTGACATCTTAACATTTATATTAGTCATCTGACAGTTTTGCATCACCTCAGACCACCTGTGATGTTTCAGCAGAGACGAGACATGCTGAGTCCATCAGGACACAAATGGAAACGGGAAATTCCAAATATTTGACAGCCACAACAGCAGTAGCTGTTCAGAAAGCAAATATAATCATAATTCTTTGTGCTCATATCAGAAAAGATGAGTTTACGGGAGGAGGTAGCTACATAAAAGAATCTGGAGTTCTTGGGCTCCTCCATACTCCGATGTGACACAGTACCGTCCAGTCCAATGAACATCTCTAATCCATCAAAACATTTTTACAGTCACTTTCTTTTGTGGAGGTCCTGGCTCACATTTTTTAATAGCAGTGCATATTTTTTGTCACGTCATACCCACCAAGAGGCTCGCTTCAATAAAGAAGACCATTTTCTGCCAATGATTCCAGCTGAACACATTCTTGTAAGAAGTAGGATCTTTAGTTCTTTTTAGATTCATTAAAAACTTGACTTTCATCAACACGTCTCGTATAAAGTGACTTTCCCACAGGCCCAGATCTGCATAACATTGAGAGAGAGAGAAAAAAAAGGCAAGTCCAGCCTCATTTGTGTTGATTCTCTGCTCAGACTGAAAATGCATTGAAATGAAAAACTACAAAAATAGGCATTTCTACATAAACATTTAAAAGGTGTCATCTGTTCTCTCACGCCGCTGAAGGGCGTCTAGATTGAAACTAGTCTTTCAAAGACTGGTGCTCGTCAGACAAAACATTTAAATGAAAATTTATTACTATATGCAAGTAAAGTAAAACCTGAACCCCGACCTGCCAACAGGTGGAACATGCTGGCACACGAAACGCTGCATGCACGTACACGGCAGGCAGAGCTGAGGGGAAAAAGGCTGCTGCCGACATTTCTACCTGCAGATTCTGCTCTGATTCCACGTAATCTGGAGATTTCCTGGATGGTTTCATGCTATCAAGATCAGAATATACACTGTCTTCACTCACGCTCTGGTCATTTCAACTGATACTCTCATGATTCTGCAGCGCGCCTCTCCCAAAGCTAAAGCTTCTGCTGCAACAGGTGACTTAAAATCGGCAAGCCATCCTGCTAAAGCCATAACAGACAAGAACTCCTTCCATCAGAGGTGAACCCATGTACCGGGTGAAACACCTGAAAATACCCCAAAGTGACAGTGAGTGACTATAAACATAAAAAAGTGACAGATTTGATGTGAAACTCCATTTGACAGAAGATAAGGTGAAGAGTGGGAAGTTTTACTGACCATCACATAGATAACAAAAAGGATGAAAAATGGCTGTTAAAAAGCAGCAGCTGTGATGAGCCGGGCTTTTACAACGAACGTGACACTGAAGAGCTAAAATAAAACCATAAAAGAAATAAAACTTAAAGCTGGAGCCTGATGAAAACCACGCAACTTGACAGCTCTATTAAACTCCTAAGAGACCCGACGGTGCAGAATTAAAACTGGCGCTTTAGTTATCATCGTCGTCATCATCTTCGTCTTCGTCGTCATCCTCGCTGATGAGGTATCCGCGGGCTCCGCTGTGGTGAGGCGGTGGCGAGGGGGGAGGAGACGTCTTGGAGAAGAAGGGGAGCCGGAAAGTGGGGGAGGGCGAGCGCTCCTCTCGGGTGGGGCTGCTGCTTGGGCTCTGCCTGGGGCTGATGGCTTGCAGCATGCGGCCTTTTCCCTCCTTCAGCATGTGCTTCTGTGGAGGGAAGGCAGAAACCAGATGAGATCATCTGCTACATCAGCTGGTGATTACATGAACATGAGCAGGACATTGTCTGATAAAGTTCTGGAACGTTGATCCATGCTGATGACTTTGTTCAAACTGCAGGCCAACCCAGGTTTGTTTGCTTAGGAAAGATTTTTCTCACGGTTGTTGCAAATAATCAAATAACCAACCTGCTCCGATTGCCGTACACTAAACATTGAAAGGATAGTTGTAATGGGGAACTCAACCACCTCGGTCGGAAAACTTCTCAAAAGTACAGATACATCAAAACCAAAGGAGAATTCATGTTTCAATGCAAACGCTGTAAAAACAGGATGCAACATTCGTGCTGCAATCATGGCACTCTGGATCATGACCACAGTGTCAGGGGGGCGACGCCACAAAGTTTTGAGGATGGGCTCCAGGGTGAAATTTTCTGGAGCAGAGATGTATAAACCTGAGGTGGAAGCTCCTGAATATGACGACATCACTGTCCGCTGGGCACTCTGCAGCCACGTGAACAAACAACAACAACATGGCCGATCTCCATGTTCTTCTTGTGCTGCCACATCTTTTCAAGTTATTAGGTCAATTTGAAACAAAACGTCTTAATCATTCAGCATGTATGTCGCCAGCGAAGATGTTGTCACCCACTTTAATGAGGATGTAGAAGGAATTAGTGTAAACATGGGGTGTATCATTTAAACTTAGGTCTCACTTGCCAGCCTGGCATGCGTACTGCACTGTAGTCACTTGATCGCAGTTGTTTTTTTTCAAGCAAAGGGGGAAAAAAATGCAAATTTGGTGGCAGCATCGTCATGTAAACTAGGCTTTAGCTGGTAGGAAAATAGATTCTATTGATTAGATCTGCACCCATAATGTTTGTTTTGGAAAGAATTTTAAGTTAAAAGATAAACCTGGCAGTCCTGGAAAAATCCTTTCGACCTCCTACCGTACAACACGTCTCCAAGATCATTCATATTTTAGATAAGTATGTGTTCTCAATCTCCATTGTCCTGATCATGAAGTAATTAAAGCCCAAAAAGGAAAGGGATCCTCACCAGAGCTCCTTCAGGACCAAACATCTGCAGGAAGTTGCCGATGAACTCCCTGGATTTCTCTTCCCATTTCTGGATCAGGTCAATGCTCTTCTCTTCCACCTTCTGGACAAACTCTTTGCTCTTTTCCTCCACATCTCGCACCTTCCTCTTTACCTTATCTACACGTTCCTGCAGATGGTACTTCTTCTCCTGGTAGGGTTGAGGACAGCACAGAAAACGGGCTAAAACATACAAACACAAGTTGTGTATCTGCCACATATCAATAATGTTTATTCTCTTATTTAAAGAGCTGTTAAATCATCAACAACTAGACAGATTTATTTCCAGCCTCCTGCTAAATGTTGCTGTCATGAACAGGAGAGCGCAGAAGGGAGAAGGCCATTGGAGAGCATAAAACATCATATAAGCCGAACCAACATTGATGAAGCTGACGTTGAGTTCTTTAGCTGTGTATCCTCTCTGCAGGTTGCGTCTCGCATACACGTCATAGTCTCTGACAATTCGAGTGATGATGTCGGAGGTGGAAATGCCCTCTGTCCGTTGGGTGGGAGCAAACATACCTAAGAAAAGCAGAAAGGTGCCAGAGGAAAACATTTTTTTCTGTCCCCATACGTAAATGCACATCTAGCATAACGACAAGATCAGAGTACAAACGGCCAATCTGACATGAAAATAAAGCTCTGGCAAGCTAGTTTATGCCAAGAAGCCAGGCAGCATTTAGCTTAAAAACACTGGATTTTTCTAAATGTGTTAGACAATAAATGCAGCTCAGTGAAAGAAAGAGTTAACTCATTGTAAATCTTTCATTATTGTTGTTACAACTGACCAAGTAGGTTTCTTTCATATTAATACGAAACATATGTAAATGATTACATTTAACTTTTTAAAAGGTGCAGTATTCTAACATTTAAGGCAGTTTAACAGAAGAAAATCAAGCAGCATTCATGACTATGCCAGTAAAATCTTGTGAATATAACAATCATAACATCTTTATTTACTAAAAATAAGAAATGTAAAATAAAAACACCATTTAGGTACAGTCACCCAAAAGGGACATATCTAACTCTGGCTCTGAAGGAAGCCTTTTGTTAATTTCACTGTGGGAAACTAAAAACACAATATGATTTTTGGTAAGCAGCTGAAAAAGCAGATTGTGTCAGTGTCTAAATGTATCTGGGCCTAACCATCACCTCACAGGAAGCAGCAATAAATACTGAACTTTATACACATTTATTTTGTATGATGTGACCACTCCAAGTTATTTTGATACTCACCAGCTTCCTTAATGTGCTTGTACACGTCATCGCTGCCCGCTGATGAGTATGGGATGTCGTCATGAGCCACAAAGTCAATCTGGAGAGGTCATTACAAAAATTTTAAATGAACACACCCGTAAAAAGCCAGCAGGGAGAAGTTTAACCACTGTGGCCGGCCAGCTCATTTTGGTATTATCTTCATTCAAACGATTCAACAAGAGTTTGTCCCTCAACTCAAGATTGAATTAATCTAATTCTGTGTCATCCACTCACACGATGTTTTGCAAGGAACTCTGGCGTTAACGTCCAGGGAGCGTTTCGCACCACTTCGTCCACATAGCGGCAATGTCTGATAGCATCATATCGCTCGTCTTCATTCATCACTGTGAAGCCCTTGTATTTGTGGGTTAGATCATCGCTGCACACTGTGAAGGGCAAAAAAATAAATAAAATACACAAATGACCTAAAAGAGATAATTTACATAGAACATAAAACACTAAAGTTGATGTTTTCACTACCCAAGTCATGTGAACTGCAGTGAACAAGGATATGAGCAGTTTAACAACAGTGCTGGAGCAAATCCAGACGGTCACACTCACCTCCAACAATGAGATGTGTGTTTGGAAAGAGGCATTTAGCCTGCATCAGAGCTCTGGCATGGCCCGAGTGGAAAACATCGAAGATGCCATCTGCGTAGACTCGCACCGGTCTGTCAGCTGAATGGAGAGGGACAAGCAGAGACAAGCAGAGATGGCGACATTTGTTCTCTTTAGAGATAATCTACTCGTTTACTTAAGAATGCAGGACGTCAAATGAAATCCTGATAAAACTTGTCACATAAAAAAGGGGGACAAAATGAAATGTAACAGAAAAACATTGAAGGTAGGCTGGATGAAAGAACTCCATCAGCCAGGAGGCATCAGAAAGAAGATTCAGACTCACGAGGGGTTCCCCTCTTTGCTTCTTCCATGCTGACTCTCTCGTATGGTTTGCCATCTGACACAAGCTCATCTGCGAAAGGTGCTGGGTGTCTTAATCCCTGAAAAGATGCAAGCACAGAAGAATGAGAAGACATCAGGAATGTTAGGGCTTTTTTTCTTGATTCACAAAAGGAATTACTGCTACACCACAGTGGTTCTCCTAGCTAAACTAGAGGCGTCATGTCCGATATGCAGAGAGGTCTTGAAATCTTGATGCCTTTGCAAAGAGGTTCAAAATACTAAATATAATAAAATACACAAAAATGTACAGAAACTCCTGGACAAAAATGTTGCCCAGTGTTATCTGAAGCACATATCTGACTCACCACGGTGCATCTCGGGATTTTCCCAAGTCGTTCTCCCTCCTCAGTCTCCCCATTGGAACCATCTCTTCTTCTCTTCCTGGAAGGAAGCAGCTCATGGGAGCTTTGGGCCTCCATCTGGGTGAAACACAAAGACAAATGCAACTAAAACATCATACTTCACCGGTTTGCACTATCCTTGTGACTGATTACAAAACAGGCACACACCCACAGCTTCACAGTGTCATCTATCTGTGTTCTAGGCACAGCTCTGTTGCATAATTTTAGCGACTCCACTGGCTGTAAATTTAGACAGCTGTGGGGTTAAGGCAGTTGGCATATGCTTCGTCAACTTTGACCGAGTAACATATCTATGCTTGTCACCACAATGTATGGATTCAGAGATATAAATATGCTGTCTTCATCTTTACTTTGTCTTTATTTTCACCACTCGTCACTAAAATAATTTATTTTATACTAAACAAAATACCAAGAAGATTCTGGTTATGTCAGGTTGCTGGTTTTATGAACCGGGCGTCCTGTGGGAGGAACGTGACAAATCCATTTGTATTTCAACTCAGTCTACTTTCCAAGTACCTCTATATGTAATACACCATTGGAAAGCTATGCTTCTTGAGATCTGAATGATGGATACCATTCCAGGCAACAAGCACAATGGTTGATTAGTAAATACTAATTTCAGAGAATATAAACTGAAAGTCTCAAACCTAAAAGTCAACAATTGTATACAAAACCCGTTGGAAAGGTTGCAAAGTCATTTTCTGGCAAATAATAGGTGACAAAGAAGCACATAACATGGGAGTGTTAGGTTTAGCAGTGTTTGGAATTCATCCATAAATGCTTTGATCCCATTCACACACCCATCCTGCCTTTCAAAGATTATTCCAAAACTAAATAAACTAGCACTGGCATCCTATTACAGGTTTTCCTATGTTACCGACTGCTCTGCCCCATTCCACACATTCCATCACGCCTCTAAAAATGAAGCAGCAGGTCAATAAAGTTAGAAATCTAGCCTTCTCACTTCCTTATCTTGTAATTAGATTATAATAACATTTAGCTGAACACGCAGCTCTATCAGTTATGAAAGTTTGTCTCAGTACAATGAGTGAAGGACATGGCAGTACACGTTCCTGGTGGTGACAGTGACCTGATCCAACACTGGGCATTTGCACAAGCAACACCCCCCCCCCCCCTTCTTTTGACAGCAGCCGAGCACAGAGACTGTAGAGTTCACAGAGTTAAAGATTTACATGGACAGCACATGCCATCATTACTGAAAATGGCTTCTATAATAAGAAAGGAGGAAAAATAAAAGTGCCAAGCTATACTTGATCAGATGTTGCACTGCTGAGGCAAACAGTAGCCACACAGTAATCTCATTAACTAGACTTATTTAAAAAAAACAGTCTGAGAGGGTTGTTTTTATAAATCAGTCACCAGTATTTATGAGTGAGTATGTTTTATTTACTTTACGATGTCGCATTGCTCTGTTATCAGGATAAAAGGAAAAAAAGAGAACAAATTTCTTCTTCAACATTACCGACAACTTTGCTGTTGCTTTTCAGACAAGAATTCACTGTCTACTGCGACTAGGGGCTCCTGGGTTCATGTCCTGGCCCCCGACCACCCGGAGAGCCACAAGCTTCAGCTGCATTTCACAAAATGTTCCCAAATCCTCCATCAAGTTATGAATGTTTCTGACATACTGGAGAAATCCGGGATAACTTTTCAAAAACGACATAAGGCCGAAATTCTATTAGCGTATTAGCTTACAATGCTGTACAACTAAGATAAAAGAAACAAATGACAAAAACAGCTGACGGAGTAATTGAACTGGCGACACTGGTTGGGCAGCTCCGCCGTGTAAACCCCGGCTTACTGAACGACTTCAGTAAAGCATCCTAAAAAACAATACGCTAACGCATCGAGCCCCTTGGTTGGTTAAACTAAAACAATTGTGACAGTTGAATTATGTTTCTGTTTACTTACCGCTAACTCTTGGGTCTGTAACAGTGTTTAGGAGTGGTGGGCGGCTTTAAACCCTCCTACTGCCAGCAGGCTAGCTAGCTGACTGTATGTAAGCTAACTAACGCTGCTAGCTACCATCAAATGCTAGCTAGCTGTCAAGTTTGGTGGCAATGAGCTAACTTGAGCCGTTAGCACAAAGATGATCTGACATCACTAATACGACTAAGAGCAAAAAATCCTGTGCATCCAGAGCCCCAATACTTGCTGAGTCCGAGATGGAAAAGCCAGGAGAACAAACTGTTTATTAGCTGTGACAACTCGTACTACAACGCTGACAGGTCACCAACACAGGAACTACAAAACCTCAACATCCTAATAAATTCCAGGAAATGACGCAACCATGGAACGTTTCCGGTGAGGTGTTGTGCCGTATTCTCCAACCCCCGCGTGAAATGAATCCCTTCTAGTGGAACGCCTGTAGACATACATCAGTAGACGTTCACAGACTGTAGACGCTCGTCTTAAAGGGCCAGTCGCCGTACATTGCCAACATACAGCCCACTGTTGCCCCCCCCCACCCCTTTTTTTTATCCTCTCCGCAATGCAAACTTTTCTTTTCCAGTTTTTGTTAATTGCTTGATATTACACGTGCTTATTTGAATCAACCACCTGTTTTTTATTATTTTGACGGGTGCATTTTCTGCTAAGTGCACCTGGCAGAATATGCACTTCCCTCTTCTGTCTTTTTATTTCCCTATCAGGTCCATGCCCAGCTATGGAGGCCCAAAATATTCCAAATTGAATAAATATAAATAAGACTTTGAAATAAATACCATTTTCATAAATAAAAGGCACATATATATTATGGCCAT
>JBBBVT010000008.1:9845201-9877472 GCA_037177035.1 Craterocephalus eyresii
CTTAGAAACAAAGAGACCTTGAAATGATGGATTTACATTACTCTTTTTAACTCATAACATATTTACATCATGAATTTCCACTTTCTTTAAAATTATGTAAACAAACATGAAAGCAAGAATATATTTATAACAGTACTTTTTACTCTTCACAGCTTTTAACCAATACTTTTATATTACCACACAAAATAAAAGATAACAGTTTGCGCTGGGTTACATCTATTTTCTCAATTCTAGCCAGAAATCATTTAAAGTGGAGCTAGCGTTACTCAGGGAAAGTAGTGTAGTTGTGAAAGAGCTTGGATTTGCGGTTAATGATGATTATAAAACTGATGCAAGCATGAATTTATGCGGCATGTTTCTGCAGAATCATAAACCCACGCCCCGCCACTCAGCCCAGTGAGCCACACCCGCAGGTTACTGCGTCTTCCTTTCTTGTACCTGGAGGTGCAGTTTTATGAACTCCAGGGCTGTGGCTGGGCGAGTCCAGACGCTGCCTTTTCAGCTCTCTGAGTGAGTGTCAGATAAGACTTCTCACCACCACTTGCCTGCTTTGGCACCTGAGGCATGTTTTTTTCTTTCTCCTCTGCTGCTGAACATGCTGTACACTAAGAAGTACATATGACTCAGTTCTTGATTGAAGTAATGTCTAATATGACTTTTTGCCAAGAAATCTTCTCCACATTGAACAACTGTGTGGTAAGACTGAGAATATTAGAGATTAATCTCAGTTAGCATGGTTACTTATAACTGTGTGCTATTTAGTTCCTCACAGAGTTATTAAAAATGATTCCTTTGATGCTGATTCATGTAAAAGTTTTTTCTTAAGTTTATCATCAAACGTCAACATTTTTTGATTAGTTAGTTTCTGATTTGTGTAACTATAGTGGCTTTTCTGTTTATTTGTAGAGATCAGGCCTTTAATTTTTCTGGAAGATAACAAAGAACATGGTGACAGGCACAGACAAGGGAAATGTGCATTTAAGGCAGTGGTTCCAAAACTTGTGGGTCGGGACCCACATGTGGGGCTCGAGATCATTTCAGGGGGTCGCCAGTTAATTGTTAAAATGTATCATCTAAATTAATCAATTAAATTTGGGATTTTTATCATGGCTGTCAAAACTAAACCATGAATGAGGAGATAAATCCATATTAATCTTCCTTATTTATGACAACAGACTGTTTTCAAGCCTTATATTTAGAGCATTGGTTCCCAAATTTTTGAGACACGACCCACAAGATGACATTTATTGGTGCTCGTGACCCTCCCTTCCACGATGACAATTATTTATTATCTATCAGATGGGTCGTCCTGCAGGATCCTCTCCTCTATACGGCTATCTAGATAGATAGAGAGATAGACAGACAGATACATAAAGAGATAGACAGACAGACAGACATATAGATACATGAAGTCTGTTCTCAGTCAGAGAGTATATCAGGGTAAACTTTTCTGTCATAGAAAGCATGCTTTCCACTTTAGAATAATGGATAAGAATCCAAATGATCTGAGCTTTTCACTAGCACTTGAATGCACCATATGCGCTTGAAGCTGTGAAACTCCTGAAAGTTTTAAAAGACTCTCAACACTTCTTGAGCACCTGTAAACTGATCTGTGCGTAAATGCAGTTTTTTTCATGCGTAGCATGAGATACCCCAAGTTATACACTAATTAGTTTACAAATCATGTATTACACACACAATGAGTCTATTTTCTCTCCATACTTAACAGACCTCAACATGAGAATGGATGAAGCTGAAAAGGCAAAATAACGAGAACCGTCACGAGAGACAAGCAACCAAGTACCTACTAATTGGGCTTTCTGTCATAGTATCACAATTTACACAAAGGTTTGTTGTGAGCCCTGCACAATCCTCCTGCTTCACTTCACTTACTGCTGTTCTTATCTTATCAACTTCAAAGTTTTGCTTTTTTCTTTCCCAATTAACCACACAGCATCGAGTTCAGAAGCAAACAGTCACATGATGGAGGGATTCCTCCAGAATGAGATTTTAAAATGATAGACTAATATTATCAGGACATCTGCCAAACATGTGACCAATGAGGACGAGGAGAAAGTTTTGAAATTCTGATTGAATTAGCCTGCCGTGCTTGTTAAATACGTATCAAGTGCAACTTATTTTCTTCATCTACTCGTGACCCATCTAAAGCGCTCAAGACTGAACTTGTGGTTTTTTTGTTTTGGTCTTAGGAAAGTTGAACCAGTTGATCTTCACTCGATCTTTCCAAATCTTGTTAGTGAGGTCTGAAATAGATAATGGACCTGAGTAGAAACCAAATTCCTCCCCTGCCCTTTTTCCTTCTTTACATTCCCTTTTCCACCATTATTTGTGCCTTTTATAGTACTGTATGTGGGCAGTTTCTGTCTCCCTCTCCCTTTCTGTCTGCCCTCTTTCTTGGTGTGCAGACAAAGCCGGCGTTGTCTGCTGAAATGCTGTGTTGCAAGGGCAGGCTTTGGGTCAGCATCTCCCGGAATGCCTTGAAAATCATCTGGTGAGAGGAGTCTGTTAATGTCCGGGTCTGTGCCCTCTCTTGTCTCTGGCTCCCTCTGGCTCTGACTCATCTAATGAGTCAGTAACAAAGAGACATGCGCCATGATGATGCTATGTAATGATGAACGACAATGCCAGGGGGGTTGTAACTTTAAATTCAAATTTTAAAAAATTAGGCTGCGGTTGTACTGCTTCTGTATTGGAAAAGATATTTATTTCTATTAATTTGGTCTGAAATAAGTCTTTACCGTACCCTCTATTTATCTATTTATGTTTTCATTTTTATGTCTGCTTCTGAGCTTTCTGAGCCTTTGATGCCAAAAAATCTTCAATGTACAATGAGAGGATGGAGCAAGTGTGTACTCTGTCATGTCACTGTGCATTTTGCCATTTTGACCTGAATGCACAGTTTTTACAAGGAATCCACAATTTCTGGCGGAAATATGATTGTTAGATGTGAAGCATTTTTTAGGTGTGGTGGGATGGTTGGTGATTGCCAGGAGAGGACAGTGGGAGGGGCAGCTTATGAACAACATTCAACCCTCCGACAGTAACCCATTCGCACTCTGCACCTCCTGAGTCAAGGTATCAAACTTGCTAGTCCAGAGGAGTTTGCATGGTTATGGAGGGTTTTATCACCTGTGGACTGTGGCTGCTCACCTTTCTGCTGGGATGTGGCCGACTGGCGGCTTTCAACCTGGACACCGAGAATGTCCTGCGGAAGAACGGAGACGCCGGGAGCCTGTTCGGTTTCTCTCTCGCCCTGCACCGACAGCTGGATCCGGATAAGAGGCTGTAAGAACAAGAATTTCAGTTCAAAGGGGAAATATGTTTTGCTGGAGTTTACTTAGGTTTATAAAATACAGATTCCTCGCTTCTAGATAACACCCAATTAAAATGTTACTCAAGTTTAGATTCTAAAGTTTATTTAGAGTTACAGCAGGAGAAAAATCAGGTAGTGAGTCAGACACCATGTAAGCTAGCTATGCAGGTGCTAGCGCTGATATCTGAGCTCAGGTATGTCGCAGGTAGATCAAAACAGTTATTTCCGCAAACTTTGTAGAAACTACTTTAAATTCCAATTATTATGTACAGTCCCACATCTTTAATGCACCTGTTGGGAGCTTAACTCCAAAACTATCTTAGTAGTTAATCTTCCAGCTACTGATACTTATTCGCGAGCTTTGATAGGACTTCTTTTGCAGCTTTATGTGCACGTGCGCACAGCTCGCGGCCACGTCTCTACCTATTTTCACGTTTTCTTTTAAGGTGGAAACAAATCTTGGGAATGTTTAAGCCGAAAATGTGTTTTTAACTATTGTTTACTTTTTAAACTATTGTTTACTATAGTTTAGTTAGAGGGACATACATGTGAATATGGGTGTAAACTGTCCAGAGATCAGTCAGCCATCACGTTTGTTTTTATAGAGTTATAATCAGCAGATAAAGGAAGTAGTCAGACCTACACTAAGACCAGCATTATCTAATTTTTTTGTTTTGTGTAACAATGTATTTATTGTGAGTTTTTTTTAACTATAGGCTACAACAAAGCAGTCTTAAAGATACCTTTTAGAGAAAAGAGCAATGCATGACAAATTTTCCAAATCCTTCCCCAGACTGATGTATATTAAAAATCCTCTAATTAATCTCACAGGGTGTGATCATTTCATTTCATTGGTGAGGTCTGGGAAATTCCCCCAAGCCATCTCCTGAGACCAATCTCTTCCTTCCAGTTTTATAAGTAAATGCAATACATTTTTTGGCTTTGAAAAGACATGCCCTTATGGATTTACTCACTGTGTTTTGACTCATGTCCTTCAGTATAAATGCCAAGAACAGAACACTTTGCTTTTGTTGGGAGACAGACCAAAAAGATCCAGGGTCCTATCTGTCTGGTTAATCTCATAATTCCTTGATTTTTGTACATTTCCATGTACAATGAAAGAATGCCCATTTAAGTTTCCAACAGAAATATAACATATTGTTGTCAAATTAATGTGGTATGCCAGCTTTCTGTTGACTGTAGACAAGTTTCTTAGGTAGTATTTGCAGACTGTATTATACCTCACTAGCAGTGAAAACAGCATGAGTGTCTGTGCTGGGGATAAAACAGGAATGTTGTGTGTTAAGTGCTTCTGTTGACTGAGTTTTAACACAGAAACTATCAATACACAGGCTTTTCTGCCCTTTGTCCAGACATGAGTTTAGTAAACAGGCGTGGTGTAACTTTAGAGATACCCTGCACCGTTAAGACTTCTTCACAGAAATTACATTTAAACAAATTTTAAACTTCTCTTATTTTGCACACGCAAACACACACACAGTCAGTTGCAATTCTAATCCTTCTTGCAGGCTGTGACTAAATGAAAGACACATGGCGATAGGCACCAGACCAAAGTCACCACCGAGTCCCTCTGGTTCAGGTTGTAACGTGTTACAACACAACTGACCACAGTTAGATGCTGTGAACTAAAAAATTACATATACCAGTTGCAAACTGGACTCTGAGGTGTTGGTGAAATTAGTTTTCAAGCTAAGTGTTTGCTCAAGGTTTCCTGAATGTGCAGATATGCTAATTTAGAAAGTTTGTAATTATAAACAGAAGATGTCTGAGTTTTGGAGTGGCAACCTGACAATAAAAGAGATTCCAAGGCCTAAGTAGGGGTTTTGCAAATTCTTTTTTGTGAGGCGATATAGAAATAGACTGCAGGATTGCAATAGATTTGTTAAATACGTATGATGCATTGTTATTTGCGGAAATCTCTTTCTAAAACACACAAAAAAAGTGCTTAAAGACAACAATCAGGAATCCATGTTTGTGATGAAGTTTTTTCTGCTGTTCCTGAGGTGGAATCTGCTCACTTGTATTTGTGCTGCCTGTGGCTGTTTGTGTGTATAAGTAAGTGCCTGTTAGAGTGTTTTAAATGTTGCTGATGCATGCTGTGGCTGAGCGCTGAGGCGTTGCCTTGTTGTCAGTCATTTGGAAGCGTGTCAGAGAGCAGAGTGTGCTGCTGGATACATTCCTAACCTGAGGCCAAATGAAGAGATGGCTACGCAGATCATTTGTGCCCCCAGTGTTTATTTTTTTGTTTTCTTTTCCTGAGTATTTTCTAGGATTTTTTTGCCACAACATGCGTGCTGAAGTGTTAGTGTATCACTGCTGGGTGTGCACAGTGAGTCACAACCCTTTAGCCAACCACACATGCCAACTTTTTGTCATACTTGTATATTATCCCGCAGGGTTGAAGGTTACAAGTACCTGCAGGACAGGGCAGGAGCTGTATATGCATGTGTGTGCGCGTGTTTATGCTTGCCATGTGAGTGTGTTGCATTCCAAGGTCCTTTATAATTGATGGATAGAGATGTCTGCATAATGAAATCTAGAGGGAACGCAGAAGTAGTGAGAGGCGGGAGGAGAACAAATGAGAACGTAGCAAAGTTTAGGAGGTTGGACTGGAAGTGAGAAATGTATGGGAGAAAGTAAATGCATGTGTGTGTTTAGGGTGTGAAATAAAACTTTGGAGGAAGTGCTAAGGTAAGCATGAGGCGCAGGGGACGCTGACATGCTGGTAGGCTGAAGAGAAAGCAGTTGTTCCCAGAGATGAAAGAGAAATGTTTGCTTTGTGTACGAGAGCATGTGGTTTATCTGTTTCATAGAAATAAGCATGAGAGTCAGAGAATCCAGCCCCTCAGGTTAGCTAAGATTATCCGACATGAAAGAGAAAGGAGCTGAAGGGAAGAGAGAAGTGATGTCTGAAGGAATGCTGACAGCAACATAAATCACTTTTACATCTGGGCACCATATACCAGCATCATTCATCTGGTCAGATTCAGTTGGATAACACGTGTCATGAACCTCTGGATCTGCAACCCATTTGGAGTGAACGCCTCAAGTTGATAGAGTGCCACCAGTTGTTGCTAAGCAACAGTCTGTGTCCTAGCAGGCAGCCAATTCACTGCATAAAAACAACGGCACACCTCTCAGAGGGATGTGTCTCCCATGGCCACGCTGTTCTGTTCTCTGCTGTCCTGCCCATCCAGAGCCGGTCTGTGTCCCAATGCCACTGTGTGTGTGTCAGTGTGTGCCTGGTGCCGGTCACACGAACATACACACCGTGTTTCTGTGTTTGTGTTGGTCCTTCCTGTGGTCAAAGCCTGCATGTTGGGGCTTCCTCTGCTGGTGGTGCAGATTAGATAACTGGCTGGGTCTCTGTCAGCGGGGCAGCAGGTCAGAGTTATCTCACTGCTGACACATCATGTCGGCGCTTCAGTCCTCTGTTACAACTAATTGTTGATTAGACGTTAGGTTGTCAAGTCATTCCATGTTTGTAAATGAACTTTGAGAGGTGCATTACTGTCGGCCGCATGACTAAAGCAAAGTTTCACAATGCATTAGTTCCCTTTAACCACCGAGACCCCCATTTCCCAGGGCCCATTACATCTTAACAGGGTTTTCCGTCCATTCTCCTGCGTCCCGTGTCCCACAGGATGATGAGAGTGGAGAAGAGCCCACCGGCTGGTCAGCATGCCTGTATCTAATGTAATATCTACTTTTTAATGGCTCACATAGTTTCACTTAAGAGCAAAGACATTTTTTCTGTGCGCACAGATGTGGGGTACTGACTTCACACCGTGTGATTTTAAAAAGGACAATCCACCATCCACCCAAAGAGTGTGGATAGTGGATAGTCCTTTTTAAAATCATTATTATAAATTATAATTATAAAGCTGAGGTTTTGAAACAAATTCAAACCCATTCAGAGCTTGAAAATGGGATTAATTAGTTTACACTTGAAAAAGGAGTCTCTTTCTATGTTGGTCCTTTATCTCCCTGGAATCTGGTCTGGACAGATTTCCAATGTGATTCATATTCAATTACTAAACGGCACCATTAAGAGACTGCACTGTATGCAACTTTGTATGTGAATTGTTAAAACAAGCCATAACTTGTATAACATAATATTTACTGTCCTTTCTCAACCCCCTTCATTATGTAAGTATTTATCACGATTTATTGTGTCTGTGAGTCAGTTGTAAAGTTAGACATCTTCTCCTGTATAGAGTTCACAGAGGGAATTAGTTAGGTCTGGATTAGAAACATGCTGATCACGTTAGGGCGCAGTGCTTCCCTCTGTTATGCAGTTTGTCTCCATAAATTTGCTCTGAGAAGCTGTGTGCACCGTCTGAGGATGCTGTGTTTCCCTACTGAAAATTGATTTGCTTAATCTCATCTGGTAAAGACAGAGTGTTGTACTTATTAATCCTGAAGGTCAGCAGAGAAACAAAGCCAGCCAGAACATGCAGATGGGGGGTGAGCAGTGTGTTGATTCAGAGAAAACCTTCGGAGAAAACTGTTTAATAGGTTGATATCTTAATTTTCTCTCTGGAAAATCCTAAGAACTTAATGGCCAGTGTCAGAGCTCGGATGTGGCAGATTTGCATGTTTGGCTGTCCACAAAGGCATTGTCTGTGTATGCAGAAAATGTGGTTGTATACAGCAGAAAGCCTAGTTCAGACGTCTACAGGAGGGGACTGAAAGGGGACTTTGACTTAGTGGGACTGCGAGGACATGGAAGATGAGTTTGGTGGCAGATGTGCGTGTTTGCGTGTGTGAATATGAGTACTGTGTAGCACTGTAGGCTGGAATGTGTGATTATGTCATATACAAGTGGAAAACTTGATTTATTTACATGTGTATTTCTGGTGTAGATTGCTGGTTGGTGCACCACAAGCAAAAGCCCTGAGGGGTCAAAAAGCTAAAGTGACAGGAGGGCTCTACAGCTGTGACCTGACTGACGGCACCACTGCTTGCACGAGAATTAAATTTGATGATAAGGGTGAGACTTTAACATTTCTTTCATACATTTCTTTGTCTAAAACTGTCTGAAAAACAATATTCTCATTTACTCTTTGCTTATACAGAGGATGTATCCAAAGAAAGCAAAGAAAATCAGTGGATGGGGGTGACAGTCAAAAGTCAGGGGCCGGGAGGCAAGATTGTGGTAAGGTTAAACATTATGACGTCTTGTAATCAACAATATCCTGAAGTTCTTCATACAGAATCAGCCAGCAGAGAGGTGTCAGTGGTCAGCTCTGTTGTTGTGTTTCCCTCATAGGTCTGCGCCCATCGCTACCAGCGGCGGAGCAACGTGAACACACTCATCGAATCCAGAGACATCATCGGTCGCTGCGTTGTGCTGAGTCAGGACTTAACTATTGATCCCTCATCGTTAGAAGATGGCGATGAGTGGCATTTCTGTGACAGCCGGCCCAGAGGCCACGAGATGTTCGGCTCCTGCCAGCAGGGCCTCTCTGCTACATTCGACAAGGACTTCCACTATTTCATCTTTGGAGCTCCGGGAGGTTACAACTGGAAAGGTAATGTGTTACAGCAGCACAGGAGCACACAATCCTCATTTTTACCTTCTTGATAAAGGAATTTGCTACGTCTGCTTTCTTTTTTTCCCCTTTTATGATAAGTCACATCATGTGGTTTCATTTCCTCCAAGGCATTGTTCGCTTGGAACAAAAGAACATCACCTTTTTAGATATGGGGATCTTCAACGATGGGCCATTTGAAACAGAAGCTGAGAAGAAAAACCCGAAACATGTTCCTGCCAACAGCTACATGGGTAAAAATGATTCACATGTGCTGTGATTCTGGAGATTCCCGATGACGGAAGTGATGTTTTTTTTTTTTCTGTTTCTGTGTCTCAGGCTTTTCTCTGGACTCGGGGAAATATTTGACCACAAAGAACCAACTAACAGTGGTGGCAGGCGCTCCCAGAGCCAACCACAGTGGAGCAGTGGTGCTGCTGAAGAAAGATCCAGAATTAGATAAAGTTTTATTAGAGGAGTACACCCTGGAAGGGGAAGGTCTGGCCTCGTCGTTTGGCTATGATCTGGCTGTCCTGGATCTTAACGCCGACGGGTGAGGGAGGATGCAGGGTTCACTGCTGCTTCCTTTGTTTTGTCGGTTCACTCATGAGCACGCTCTTGTTCATTAGTTGGCAGGACATAGTAGTCGGAGCGCCCCAGTACTTTGAGAAAGACGGAGAAATCGGGGGAGCCGTCTACGTCTTCATCAACAAGGCTGGAAAGTGGAACGAAGTCAAACCCATAAGAATTGATGGACCTCAGGACTCCATGTTTGGGCTGGCTGTGGAACACGTGGGAGATATCAATCAAGATGGCTACCAAGGTGAGGATGCAGCTACTGTGTGTCGGCAGGTGTGTGATACTCTTTGCCGATTATTACTGACACACACCCACCATAATGTCCTGTGGTCAGATTTTGCAGTGGGAGCTCCTTATGAAGACAAGGGTGTAGGGAAGGTTTACATCTACCATGGCTCTGCCACAGGTCTGAAGTCTGAACAGGCTTCACAGGTATGTAGTGCTTACTATCTGCATAATGATCTTTTTTCTATAATTTGATCTGATGCCTCTGAAATTAAGCTTCTGTGTAACAGAGACCCCCCCCGTCCCTAGTCAGAATTTCTCTTCTTCCTTTTACAGGTGCTATCTGGCCAGGGTTTGAGCGTGAAACTATTTGGATACTCTTTGGCAGGTAACATGGATCTTGATATGAACACCTATCCAGATCTGGCTGTTGGATCCCTCTCGGACTCTCTGTTTGTTTACAGGTAAAAAACAAAAAAAAGGGTATCAGTCTGATTAATCTGATCACCTGCTCATGTTGGTTTCTGAGATGCTCACTGAGCTCCCCCCCCCCCCCCCCCCTCAGAGCCCAACCAGTGATTAAAATCAAGAAGAAAGTCACGATCACACCAAGTGAGATTGATCTCAGCAAAAAGAACTGTGGAAACAATTTCTGGTATGGATGTCCTTGTTGTTAGTGATATTTACTCATTTTGAGCCACCATGATATTATTCTACCAACCCTGTAACTTTATAAAAAAATCTATATTTTGAAAATGAAAAAAAAAGAAGAAAAATGCCAATGCAGTTTCTGATAGTGGGTAAAATGCTCTGTGTTCCCAGCTTGGAAGTTCAAGCGTGCTTCAGCTACACTTCCAGCCCCGAGAGCTATGCTCCCAGACTGAGTAAGATGTGTGAATGTCATCTCTGTTGCACTGTCTGCACATGCGGCTCCCATCTTATACTATGACTCTTCCACTGTCCCGTCTAGCGGTGGCATACTCCCTTGAAGTGGATGCTGACAAAAGAAAGGACAGCCTAATGCCCAGGGCCACTTTCAAAGACTCTGCTGACTCTGCTAGTAACTATGAGTACAGGGGAAAGCTCATCATGGACACCAAAGGGAAGGAGCAGTGCATTAAACAGAAACTTACCATTCAGGTAGTTACACTTTCAGTATCCTGTGTGTGTGTAAAAGTGCATTGTTGGTTGGGTCTAAATAATTTTATATCATCATACCTCAGGAAAATATTAGAGACAAGCTGCGGGGGATTCCTGTTGATGTAACTGTGGACATCCAGGATTCCAGCCGTAAGCGTCGGCAGAATCCGGCTCCTCAACTGCTGCCTGTGCTGGACGCTAATGAGCCGAAGACAACTCGAACAGAGGTATTTACACGTTTATTTAGAAACCCATCAAAGGGCAGGTGTTGTGTTTCTTCTTTTTTTAAAAATTTGATGTGTATAAATGTGTCTATAGGTGCACTTCCGGAAAGAGGGTTGTGGAGAGGACAATATGTGTCACAGCCGCCTGCAGGTGAAATATCGCTACGGCTTCAGGACGGTCAACGATGACAAGTTCACTCCAGCTTACTTGTAAGATGACCCACATGCTTACTTTTCATGTTTGGTTTCTATCATGGCTATAATCAAAGAAAATCTTCAAGCTGATGACTTCTAAATGGCCTTTCACGCCGAGCTTCATAAGACTGTACATGTCGTGCCCCATCTGTCTGAAGGGAGAACGATGAGCCGCGGATCGTGCTCAGTGACCAAAAAGAGATCGCCTTGGAGGTCACAGTGACCAATCTGAGAGGAGATGATGCTTACGAAGCCTCCGTGATCGCGGACTTACCCCGCTCCCTGTCCTACTCTGGTTTCCGAACTTCAATGAATGAAAATGTAAGTTCCCCTCCCCCCGATGCTGTCTCTCTGTATACACATGTATACCAACTTGTGATTCGGACTGGGGCAAATGTTTGATTTTAGGAGCCAAAAGTAAAGTGCATAGCCAATAAAGATGGCTCCAAGGCTGACTGTGAACTTGGAAACCCTTTCAAACGTGACTCAAAGGTGAGAAAAAGTGACTTTGATCCACCTCTTTTACTCCTTTAATACAAGTGTCCTAATTCTGAAGTGTTTGTCTCTAGACGACCTTCTATATTATTATGGGTACTGCTGGCATCTCTTTCAACACCTCTGAACTGAAGGTAGAGCTTGAGTTAGAGACGTAAGTATGTGATCCTGTTAAATTGCATTTGTATACACTTACAAACAACACACGCTCACTGGAGTGTAATAAACTTACCTAAAGTATGTATAATGCATCACTTATAGTTAAGTATCTGCAGTTAAGTTGCGGTTTAATTTTATCCGGCAGGACAAGTAAACAGAAGCTCCCAGCCGGTGTCAATGCCACCGCGAAAGTGGCCATGATGTTGGAGTTGTCTTTATCAGGGTAAGAAACACACATACACACACACACACAAGCAAAAACACACAACAAACAGTGCACATCTGTCTTTCCAGAGGAGCCCAGCCATCTCAGGTCTCCTTCTCTGGAGAGGTCAAAGGTGAGTCAGCCATGAAGAGTGAAAACGACGTTGGCATCCCCATAAAACACCAGTTCAAAGTGAGTACAAGGGAGCTGCTTGTCGGGTGAATCAGTTATATTTCATCCTCTAAAGTAAGATATTTGTGCTCTTTTGACAGATATTCAACCTGGGAAAGAGCTTGACCAACCTTGCCACCTTTGAGATCGATTGGCCTAAGACGACAGAGAATGAAAAATGGCTGCTTTACCTGACCAGGATCAGCTCCGGCGTGAATGAGATAGAATGCACTCCCAAAAGTGAGATCAACCAGAGAAGCTTGAAACTGACGGTGAGAAAAAATGTACTAATGCCTACTTTTCTAACTTCCTAGTTGAATTTAAGTGCAGAAAATGGACATATGTTTAAATAAATTCTTATCTAAATGGAGATTTGATTATTCTCTTCCATTAGGATGTTGATAAGTTTGGCTAAATGTACATTTGTTTTGCTTGGCTTTAAGGAACCACGTAACGGCAGGAAGAGAAGAGAAGCCGGAAACACCCAGGGAGGAGTCGAGGGCACATTTTCACGCTTAATTGACGCCGAGCAGTCCAAAACTTTGGTAACAGCACGCAATCAGCTTCTATTCTCTTATTGTTTCTTATGTTATTGAATTTACATGTATTTTCAGCCAATAAAAGGGGAATCCAATTCTGTGCTGTTTGTTGACAGGCCTGTGGGAGTGGGGCTAAATGCGTGAGGATAAGATGCCCCCTGGGGGGCTTGGACAGAAATGCAGTCATCACTTTCCACTCACGTCTTTGGAACAGCACTTTTCTAGAGGTAAGTGAGAGTTTTTTCTTATTTTAACTATGAAATAGAGATTCAGCATGGGTAGCAACTAATTGCTTTTTTTCTAGAGGGAGGTTTTCTACCCTAAAATGACAATATATTTACAAATTGTTCCTTAGATGCGATTTTACTACATTTTTATACAACTAAATATGAAACTGAAATAGAGAAATTCTGGAAACTTTGGCTCATTTTAGTTATATTCCTTTATTCTGGTGATAGATGTGGGCTTAGAGTTAAAAGCTAACAAGACATAAAACATGAAAAGTCAGGAACTTAAAACTTTTTTAAAAAAAAGCTTTTCTTTTGTTTTAACAGGATTATCCCAAGTTGCGTTATGTTGATGTCATACTCAACGCATCTCTTCATGTTGACAGAGAAACAGAAAACACAGTTCTGCAGAATGCTGAGACAGAGGTAATTATGATTCTCAACCTTAGAAGTAAAGGTTATTTCTATTCTGAAATGCAACTCGGTCAGATTAAAATCAAATAACTGGTATGGTTGCTCGCTGCACATTATTCTCTTTTTTATTTTTTTTTTTACCAACAAACACTTCCCATATTTACTATAAGCCATCCATAAAACTTTGCTGCATTTGCCCCATTCTGAGCAAGCAGGCATTATTCAGTCACCTGTCTCTGTCCTCCATGACATCATCAGTAACCATTGTCATTGGATGCCCATGCCATCACAGAGCATCTACATGAAATTACATTTCTGCTTTATCTATTCAAAGAATGCAAATCCAGAACTGTTTAGGCTTTAGCTTCTGAAGTTTGCATCTTGTGATGAACTCTCTTTTTTTCTTCATAGTAGACATAGTTAGAATTTTTACCTCTGATAGTCTTCTGTGCTTGTTGGCAAAGTTTTTTCTCACCGGTGCGTCTCTAGGCCTTTTTTCTCATGATGACCTGAACAGTGCTGCTTTAGTTCAGCTGTGTCCGATGGACTGTACTGATACTGCTTTGTTTTGTTGCAGGTGAAGCTGACTGTATTCCCAGAGAGGCGTGCCGCTCAGTACGGAGGAGGAGTGCCGTGGTGGATCATTGTGCTGTCCATCCTGTTTGGACTGCTGCTACTAGCCCTGTTAGCGTTCCTCCTTTGGAAGGTAGGACTGAGACAGATAAAGATTGAGGGCATATACTATTCCATTTAGTGAAAACATATTATTATTTGTGTATTGTTTTATTATAGAATATACATTCCCATTATTCTCATTTGCAGGATTTTTACTTAAAAACCTTGGTTTTTAAGTTTTAATGTTGAATACCTACCAGTATTTAACATGTAATCACCATTGACCAAACAACTTTAGGTACATGGAAAGTGATCACAAACAATTTCTCATGATTTGCCTCTCCTCAGTGTGGAGTCTTTGGGAAAAATAAAGAGGACCCATCAGAAAAAGAGAAGCTGGCATCAAATGCATAAAAAAAGAGGGTAAAATTTCTGGGTCTGCCATGAATGAAACTTCTCCTCTTGCTCCTTCTTGCTACAAAAGTACTGCTTTCTGGTATTAGGCAGGTGGTGTTTACTCTGACCTGATACCAATGCTTATCTATAAGCTAACTGATGATTTCTGCAGACATGCCTCAGATTTTCCACATGATTATGTGTAAATCAGTTTATTTGCATGGCCAGGGGAGGTGACGGTGGGTGAGCAATGACCGAATTACTTACAAACATTTCCGGTTTGTATTGTTGCTCCACCTTACAACCACTTGGTCTGAAGGGTTGTTTTTTCTGTCTCGGCATCAAATAACGGGCATAAGAACAGGGTTTTTTTTCCTTCATAGAGATGCACAGATGGATTTGTTGCATTTTGGCACCTGACATATTTCTCAACCTGCTTTGCTTTCTTTGAAGGTCTTACGACTGCTTAAACAAAAAAAATTTGAAATGTACCTTTTCATCTTTGCAGTGTGGCTTCTTTCAACATGCCAAATATGAAAACAAGGTTCCCAGTTACAATGCAGTCCGGATCAGGCGAGAGGAGAGGACAATAAAACCTGGAAATGGTTACTGGGAAAGCCTGGAAAAGAAGCCGTGGATGACAACCTGGCACGACAACGAACACTATTCTTAACAGCCAAATACTGTATGTCTTATTGCACAGTCACGTTGCTTATTGATGAAGCTTCGGTTTCACACGTTTTTTGCTGCCCTGCCTTTGCGTGATTTGGACTGTAAATACAGACGCAAACTAAATCATTTGGAAATATGTGTTTTTAGGGCTACATACTGAATCAAAATATTCAGCTCCACAGGCTGAATTGTTCTTCTTGATGAACAAAGTGTAGGAGATGGTCCTGCACAGTTTCTGTCTATGGAGCTTTGGTAGGTTTGGTTGAGGAATGTGTGTTTTGTACATTTGAATGTTCTGAATTGTCTGTATTTATTCTTGCAAGGAGTCCTTTGTTACTTTCTCTAAGAGGCCAAAGAATCATGAAAAGCAGAAACTGGTTACTTAATATGTTTGTTTTCTCAAAGTAGGGATGGGCATTCGATTAAATTGTCTTAATCAATTATCAGAGAATTATGGATCGATTATCAATTAATATTTAAATTAAAGTAGAAAAACCTTGTGTTTCTTTATGTTTTTCTGACAATATGAATGATTCTTAGGGCAGTTTATTGGGATTCATTCAGTGGTTACACTGGACAATATGTGCTTGCATACAACTTTAGCACCAGTCTAAAGATGCATTTGATTAGTCGATTAAAAGAATATGTAATGGATTAAAATCTTTACGATTAATTATGCCCATCCCTATCTGAAAGCAAAAACTGCTTTTACAGTTTATCCATTTTTTTACCTGCACTGCACAGTGCATCTCAGATTGTATAGATGTACAACTTAAAATTTGAGAGCAAGGTTTGTAAATATCCTAAAATCCTTTAAAAAAAAAAATCTTGTTTCAAAATGGATTGGCTGAGAGCCCCGTGTTTAATAAACCTTTCTGATGTCATTACCATGTGTCGTCTCATTAAATCCATGTGAAGTGAAATGAAAATAATTCATACCACATGGGAATCGCAAATCGAATATCAGGCAACAGTTTTTAGTTTTGAACATAATTTATTAACACATAAAAAAGCATTTACAGCAAATACCTGAGTGCAGAAATCAGCACACATTTAAAATCCTAAAGGATAATTTAGGGTTCACGATTAAAAACATCAAAACAAGACAGGGTCATTCTCTCACATACCTTTCATAGAAATACACATATCTGCTGTGAATTTCAACTTTGGGATTAAATGGATCTTCATACCCAAACAAACCATAAAAATGAGACTGATGGAATGTGTGGAGTTGATTTAGCCGTTTCTATTAGCTGAGTAGAATTGGGTTTGAGTTACACGCCGCTTGTGCAAAACTGCAAACATCCTTACGCTGGTGGTGCATCTCAACTTAACCGCTTTCCTTTCATAAGAGCGACTCAGTCCGTACGGTTTTACCACTGCTTCTGGTGTCTTTGACCAACTTCTCCATCGTTGCCCTAGATTTCTCTTTGCTTTCACAGTCCTTTTCCACATTTATCTTCTTATCTACCCTCTTTTGTTCCTTCTCCTCTCTCTTCCTGATGTCCTTCAGCTTCTTTTTGATGGCAGACCGGTCACTTTGACTGGAAACACCAAGAGCCTGAGAAAAATGGGACGATTCAAGTCTTATTCAGAATAAATGAAAAGGTGTTAAGAAACCTCTAAATCATATGGACCACTGGGCATCTCTGCTCTGCTTTGCATAAATGATTGCAAACCTAAAAGAAAAGATGTTCAACGTTCCATCTAATGACTAGTAACTGAAGGATAAGTAAGCGCACTAATACACTAGAAGACAGTTTTGCATTATATACAATTAAATACGTTGCAGGAGTCCAGGTTTGGCACTAATAATTGATAGTATTTTTCTCACCTTGAGTTTCTGACTGTCCATGTTTAGCAGCTGTGTCCCATTCACTCCTTTGGCAGAAAACTCTGATGTGTACTGATCCATGCTCATGGCGATTAACCACAGACACACCTGCTGGCTGCTCCACTCCGACATGGGTCGGCTTTCCCACTGATTGTTGTTGTTGTTGTTGGGAATTGGAAAATCATCCAAAGTCTGATAGGACACCAGAAAAAAAAACAAAAAAACTCAAGTGTAGAGTGTACTTTGGGGAAAACCGACTAGACAGGAGTGCTCCAAAGGGAAAGTAGAAAGCACAGAAAGGAATACAGGAAGGAAAGGAGGGACAGACTCACCTCAGAGGAGGAAAAGGTGCAAGTGTGAGAGTGTCCAGAAAGGGAGTGATCAGAAACATGTCCCACCATGCTGGAGCTGCCCACTGGAGAGCCAATACTCTGGAAGTGACAGAAATAGTCCTGGGCTGTCTACATGCTTCCCCAAAGTGCACCGCTGTATGATTAGACGCATATCTAGTTCCAAAACCTGAGACAGGAGGGTGTCGTGCTCACAAGGATGTGAAGATTTCCTATCGCTGCTCATTCACTAGCCTCTTAAGCTTCAGGTCAGCCCCCCATCAAAAAAGGGTGCATGTTTCTTACCTGGTCTCTTCTACCTGTTGTCAGGTAAGGCAAGCTGCTGCTGGACACAGACCGCAACCTCTCCCGATTGCCCTCCACTTCTTTTTCCCTCCCCCTCTCTCCAAACCAGGGAAAGGGCAGACAGGAAGGCATTGAAGTGACGGAGCCTGACGGAGACACCTGACTCTCAGGTTCATCCACCAGGTCACCACATGAACCCCTAATGACAGCAGTTAGTATTTATTAGATTCTGAGATGAGCAATTTCTCTTAAGTTTGACAAGGAAAAAAAAATAATTTCATAAAATCTAAATAAAGTTTAATATTTCTAACATTTCTTATGTATAAGTGACGTACCCACTGCTCATGGACTTTCTGCTGTGTTTCTCGCTTTTCCTCTTGCTGAGAGACTTGCGAAGGCCACTATAAAAAAAAAAAAAGTGTTTTTTTTCCAATTTAAAAAAAAAAAAGAAAAAAAAAAAAAAGCATGCCACCTGCAAAATGTTTCTCATTGCTCCGATGAAAACCACCAAATGTTTGCTCAAAGTTACAAACAAAGAAAAAAAAAAAAGACCAGACAACCTGAAGTCAGGAAACTTCCGCTTGGATTTTCTGGATGCTGCAGATTTGCACGGAGAGGACATGACGGCGTCGGAGATGTAGATGGATGGGGTTAAGAGGGAACTGGTGAGAGGCTGAGGGCTGAAGGCAGAGGAAGTGCTGGACAGATTGCTCCTGCTGCTCTGGGCTGCTGTAAAAGCAGGCAGCGACTGGCTCTCCTGCGGTTTCATGGCCACCTCTTCATGCTGCAGCAGAAGATATGAGGGTCAGCCGCAAACACACGTTTCACGGTAACTGCTCACATCTTTCGGCTTCATCGCTCACCTGCTTTCTGAAGCTCTCTCTGAGTTTGTCTCGTGAAGGCGGATGGCGCTTGGACTTCTGGGCTAGCTGAGCTCTGGCTAACTGAGCGCTGGAGTCGAGGCGTCCTGTATCAGGAACTGTAATATACCAATCTGACACAAACATTGCTTCCACTCAATCATAAACACATTTTTCACACAGAAAAAGTTATTCTTAAAAAAAAACAAACAATAAAACAACTTTCAAATATTAAAAACAGTTTTAAATTCCACCTGTATAAGCATAAGCAGACCCTCCACCCACAAAACCACAGATGCTTACCTGTGACTGAGAAGCCCACAGCGTGGTTCTCTCCGTCAGGATCAGGCTCTTTCTGCGGCAGCTGTGTCATCAGTATAAACAGTGCAAAGCAATGAGGACAGACGGACCACAGACCTGCACTCAGAAATCTACGCAGGACTGAGAAGCCTCACCTGCTCCTGAAGCCTTTCAATAGTTTCTCTGTGTCGCTCATCTCTATCCTCCATTTCTTTCCTCAAATCTGCTTCTCTTTTCTCCCGCTCCTCCTCTCTGAAAAGGAGGAATGTGGGGATAATCCACTTTTACTTGCTCACAAAATGCACGTCATCTTTGTTGTGATTTATCTCAAAGTCTGGATGATTTCATGAATACCTGCTCTGGTATTCTCTGACCAGTCTCTTGGCTTTACTGTATTTGATCTCCAGGCTCTCTGTTTGGCTCTGGGCTTCAGCCAGTCGCTGGCTCACAACCCTGCACAGCGTCTGAGCCTCTTGCCAATATCTGATAATTAGAGTGAGCGTCAGGAAAACCTACCCAACCAATGAAATTATCTTCATTCTTTTATATGCAACAGAATACAGTTTGGGGAAAAAAAAGAGGAAGATCAAAAGTAGATAAAAATTTAAGCCTCAGCTGTCATACTTGTCTAGTTTGTCAGCTTTCTCCTCTGCATCCTCTGCTTTTTGCTCCAATTCGGCCCTGTGGCTCTCCCAACAGGTCTGCCGCTCAGCCCAGGCCTTCAGCTGCCAGATAAACACAATCTGTTTAATCTCGTTAAAAATGCAAAGCTATAACAATAGAAAGAGGTTTTTGTTATAAAAATAAATGTATTCAGAGATTCAACATAGAGAAATAAAAGCCAGATTATTATTAATTTTTTTTCTCCCTGAAGTGCATTTACCAACCCAGTTATGTCACAGTGTTGGTTACATAGAAGCAAAGGCAAGGAAGCTGGGCTGGCGTGGCGGAGAGCCGGAACAAGGCTTGTGTCCTGATAACTCCAACCAAGCATCTCAAAGTTAAATGGGTCAGACTGTTTCCATATTTGGACAGAAAGGTAGTGTATTACAAAGAGTTCAGCTACTGGTGTGTCTGCGTGCAAGAAGTCAGTCTCGACTGCGTAACCCACCTTCTTTCTAGCTCGGTGAAGTTGGTCCGTTCTGCTTCGTAGCTTAGACTGAAGCTATAAAAACAGTAAGAGAGGAGAGCAAATGCATGACTGAGACTGCTGATAAAAAAAAACCAACACAAACACAAAATGTACTTTTTTCCCCTCTTGCATTGTACAATATGATGCATTGATATGGGAAATTCTATTTGGGGACTTTTGATTAATTTAGTGAGAGTACCTGCTGGTATTTGAGACAGAGCTGGTAGTGGTCCAGACTGGACAAAGCAGATATATCCTCTTCTTCATCGTCGTCCTCCTCCTTTTCTTCTTCACTGACTGAGCCCTTCTCCAATATGTTGTCATCGTTGTCCTCATCCCCACTGCTTCTACTTCCTCTCTTCATACGTAAACAAATACAGAAATTGGTAAAAAATAAAATAAATCACACTTTAAATTTTTTTTTAAAGATTGTTCAAGTGGACCTGTTAAAGACGACACACCTTTTTGGTTTTTGTTTTATCCATCTCCAGACTCTCGTTGATTAGCCGCGCCACCTCACTTTCCACCCCCTCTTTCTCCCGACCAATCAAAAACCTGCAGCAGAAAACACAAATGGATTACAGGTGGGAGCAATTATTCCCTCCCTAACACATTCATTCAGATAATCTGCACAGAAGATGCTCTGGTTTGTCAAAATATGAAGTGCAAGTGTTAATCACATCCACAGAAAGTGCTTTACATGCTTAATCTGATCCATAATCTCATTTTTGCACAACAAAAAGATTATATATTGAACAACTGACATGCATCATTTTGAAAGTTACGACAGCAAGAAAATGTGGAATGAAATGATCTCCCCTCCTTCATAAAAGGATGCTGCAATGTTACCAATGTTTAGGGAGATAAAAGGAGGCAAAGGAGCTCCTTTCCTTTGCAATTGGAAAGTTACAACAGGTCTACTGTTCAGATGCTCCCAAGTCTTTTCCTTCCATTCCTGAATAAACACTGACTATTCAACGGAAATAGCCTAAAAATGTCCATCTGTTTAAAGACGGTCCCTTATCCTAAATTTGGAAATGCATTTTCAAGAAGCATCACATTCACATTGTTTCTTGGAGCAATTGTATCTGAAAACAGATCATGAAAGACAGCAGGCTCATCTCAGCCTAATCTGTGTCTCACCTTTCTGCCCCAGAAAATGAGCAAAATATTTTGAAGGACATTTCAAGAAGAGGGGTTCTCTTGAGATGTGAAGAAGAAGAAGAATGGTCGGGCAAGAATAAATGGATGTTTCCTCTGAAGAAGCCTTTGTAGTAGGTAATATCTAAACCTGGTGAGTCTTGTTTATCTCAAAGTTATACATTACTATCAATTTAAATTTAAAAAGGCCGGAATATGCAAATTATTTCTTAGACAAAACAGCATTGCACCTCATATTAAACTGCAACTGGTTTACTATGATGGCTCTGAAACAAATATCTCATTTTGATTGATGTTCATTACATCCTCTCTCTCCTCGTGTCTGTCCTTGCCAAGTGCGCATCTGTATTTGGTGGGAGGGACTTATAGATAAGATATATATATATATATATATATATATATATATATAAATAAAAGATAAGATATCTATAAGATAGGAGAATCTGAGACAAGCTGTGCAGATTTGAGGGTGAGCTGATCAGATCATTTCAGATATTAGGACAGCTAGATGACACCTAAAGCATGACAATCTGGTTATATACTGAACAAATCGTTCAATGAGTGGCTTTTTTTTTTTTGCAATGACCCACTTTCTCTAATGGAACAACTGAACTGGAACCATTTCACTAACCCTTGCAGAATAAACCCAATATATCCTCCAATTGCAGACAGCAAGTGGGTCTCATCTCTGTATGTATTCAGTAGCTATAAAAAACTAATTTATCTGTATGTTTCTTTAAGACAGAGAGGGAAAACAAATCATCATCAACTGGAAGAAGGAGGAAAAGTTATATTTACCACACCACAGCCGTTTTATCTTTAAATAACTTCAACCACGTAACAAACTGTTAGAAGTCACTGTCGCTAATCTTTCTAAATGTGACATATCAAAGAGGCCAAGAACTGCACGGTGATGACACGTTTCCAGATAAAATAGGAAAGACTGTGCTCATTATTCCAAAGCAGCAGTGGGATATGACAGCATTTACATGCACACAGCACAACATTACGATAATCTGTTAGAGAGACAGCAGAAAACTAAAAAACACACATCTCTCCGTAACATACCTGACCAGGCCTGTCGTGTTTTTGAGGACTGTGGCTGCAAATAGCTGGGACACTCCAACCAAACTCACGCCATCCACCTCCACTATCTGGTCGTTCACCTGGATCCTAAAACGTGTCAACATGTGCAGACAAAAGATAGCAGCTTGTTATTGTTGTTTACATAGCCTTCTTTCACCGGCATGGAGGTTTACCGTCCATCCCTCTGAGTCGCTCCTCCTTCAGTGATCGTCTTGACAAATATTCCCAGTTTTTCCAGTCCCTGGTCAGCTCCGACACCCATTCCTATGATACTGATGCCCAGTCCGTCCTCACCTACAGCCAGTGGGAAAAGGTGCAGATAATCAAAAACACATTTGAGTTAAATGAGCAGTAGCTTCAGTTGTCCGTTTCTAGGTTTGACATTATTATACATAAAAATTTGCGGCAAGAAGATGCCAACCAGGTAAAACATACAAACCTTTTTCTATTTCCACTGGAAAAACATCCATCATGTCCACTCGCTTTTCTAGCTCAAACTCAGCTGAGGCAGACACTGGATCGATGTCCTCGTTGTGTCGGTCATACTCTGCGTTAGAATACGTGTTGTACACCTGAAAGACACCGCTCATTATGACCAAAAAGTCCCTTTAGTGGCCCAAGCTTGAATAAACACTGAGGACAAAATTAGGCCTGCAGAGAGTGTGTGTGTGCGCGTGCTCGCATCTAATAAATGAGCCAACTGTAAAGAGAACCATCTGCAGCTTCTGACACTACAAGACACTGTTTATATGTGAAAATCTGTCAATGGGGAGTGTGAGACGTGAGAGATTCAGGAAGTGTAAAGTCTAAGAGAGAGCATATGGCACAAGCATAATTATAGGATCGTTAGAAATCTCAAACGTCCACACAAACACACACACACAGCTTCCACGCGGGATTACTGAAGCTACATCGAGTGCTACTACAAACGTTTTTGCTACGATTAATGTGAAATATAAAGGATTGTGTGCGTTCCTGTGAAGGCAGTTCTGAGCCTGCTGCTGACAGTGAAGCGTGTAGGATCTTGCCTTTCCTCCTCCCCTTATGGATTATAAACATGGCTTTGGACAAGACTTTCCCCAGACTCAAACCACTGCTAGACCTGACAGCTTAAGAGCTTTCACCAATGCATCACTCTACAGAAGAGAACAACAGGGGCTGAGAATTCATTTGTAACGTCACCTTGATTGGCGCCATGGAGAAGCTGACCTTCCTGTTGGAGGCCTCGGTCGCGTTTTCATCCTCCCGATTGTCCACTTCAGGCACACCGGGGATCTCCTCGTACTCCGGCTGCTTGCGTTGCTCCTGTTTAAGTGATGCTGGAAGTTCTGGATTTGTCTGAGAGTCCTGATCAAACACAAAAGCCTTGTTCTCAATCCCACAGATTACCGTAGCTCCCATTTGCTCTTCTTTTCCTCCTCCTGTGTCCTTCCCATCACAGCCTCCTCTGCTTGCCACACATCTCTCCTTCTCAGCGACAAGCTCCTGTTTCAGCTCAGATGTTTTTCCTCCTCCCATGCTTTTCTCCTCTCGTCCCACCTTCCATTGATTTCTTCTCAGTTCTTCACCTTTGCCCTTTCCCTGCATCGTGGCCCTCTCTGCCCGTCTGATACTTTCTCCTAATCCAGCATCTGTCTGTTTCTTGCAGTCATCTTTTTCCTCTGTTGACTTCAGCAGAGCCTGTGCTGTGTTTTGTGTGTTCTGCTCCTCCCTTTTACCCACCCATTGTTCATTCACCTGCTCATACTTGTCTCTTCTGCTTTCCCCTCCATCCTCACTCACTCGTTCCCATTGCATGTCTTCCTTTGCTCTGAACTCCATTTTATCATCCAGCAGAAAAAGGGGTCCAGGTGTTGTCTCCATGCTGGATTCTTCAAACACATCGTCTACTAAGGTGTCCTGACTTTCAGCTGTACCTGAGTGCACCTGCTTTTCCATCTCGCCCTGCACCCAGCATTTGTTTTCCCTCCACACCCTCTCCTCCTCAATCTCGTCACTCTCTGACGACTCGTTCTTGATGTTGACCAGCTCTGCTCTCAGCGTGTCAGGAGTTGAGGAAGGGTTAAGGGTTGCTCCTTCTCCGCTGTCTTCATCGGCTTGTGATGCTGTGATTTTTTCATGAGAGGATGGGGATGTGGCTGTTGCTTCACCGGGCCCATCCAGGGACAGTATCACGCCTATGCGAGGCTTCAGGGAGGAAGAATTTATAACATTGTTTACGTTTTTGTCTTTATCCAACCAATCCTCTGTGCGCTCCCTTTTCCCATTTGCCTCCGTCTCAGCATCCATTCCCATTTCTCCATTCCCATCTGCCTTGCTTCCCCTGCCAATCACAGGCTTTGGAGCCTGTCCTCCAGCTCCAACCTCCATCGTCTTTGTCTCAAACAACCTCCGGGTAACAGAAAACTTGTGAGCTAGAACAACTCTGTCGATATCTGCAATGTCCTCTGCTCCGGAGGGTTTATCTTGCAGAGAGGTCTCAGGGGTAGAAAGGCTGGCCAGATTGCTCTTAACAGATGAGGAACAGGTGACTGAATGTCTGAATCGAGGGAAAGGTGAAGTCTGGAGTTGCAAAGCGGGATTTGGGAGAGGAAGGAGAGGCGTGGGGCAAGAACTCAGGACCGAAGCACCATCTTGTCTGGACTGCTGGCTGTCCATTTGAAGGAAAATGTTATCTCTGATCTTGACGCCCCTGGTGCTTTGGGTTCTACCTCTGCCTGTGCTGCTGTTGCTGGTCGTGCTGGTGTGGGACATTATGGGCTCTGACAGACAGGACAGCAGTTTGTTTGGGTGCACAACAGATTGCTGAGAGGCAGTAGCCGTTTTGGTCCCTGGTTGCAGAAAGGCCCCAGTGTCAAATGAGCATTTGATAGCATGGAAGTCAGACTTGTAGGTTATCCTGTGAGGGGAAGCACTTCGGCCTTTGCTGTCTGTCCGCATCATCTGGGAATGGAGGCTCTCTGAAGAGAGGAAAAACCAAAGAGGCGGAAGAGGATCCTTTTCTTTTTAAAACAAAGAAAAAACACTTGGACCAGTGGTTGACAGGCTTTGTGGATTTGCTGGTTGAGTGGAATGGTTTCAGTAAGGCAAGCTATACTTTATCATCAAGCTGGTGTTTTAAAAGGTGACAATATTTGACTGGTGACAGCAGGTCAACAAGACAAGCTTTGAGTGGGGTAACTTCATTGCCATCAGGGTGTCTCAAGTTGAGAGATTCTTCTGTTCACCATCACACCAACTCCTAAAAGGGTGGATAAAAGGGCAGTATAACACATTCAATAAGGCGAAAAGGCCAATCATATCAAGCCACTTGCACAAATTGCACATTTTCCACTCGAGGCTTCTTAATTTATGCCAAATCATCTAATCAAATTATCGATGCGGACAAGAAAAACTTCCCAAAAATCTCTTACAACGAGTCAAACCATTAAAAGCTCAAAGTTTGCCTGCGGTAAAGGTCACATGCTTCTAGTACAACTGAAACTTACTGTTCAGGGCGAAGGTTAACAGCAGTCAGCAGCGTGAGAAACGCAGCCAGTAAACGTTTGTATCACACGGGTATTTAACGCAGGTAATCACAATTACCTTGTTCTCCGTCCCGTGTGGACGATTGGTAAGAGTGCGTTCAGGTACCGTCGGAAACGTAGGTGGATCGATGACACCGACAAGAAGTAGGCTAGATCTATTAATTTACTGTATACTGGGTTTTTTTTAAAAATTCTGCTTTTAAGTTTTAGACACAATGTGTTTAATGTGTGAGGATACAGAGCTTCTTCATGATAAACAGTCACTGTTTATACAACTTGCTAAGTTAATTAGCTTAATTAACTTAACCTTCATTTGACGTCTTGCTCTTTGTATCTCCATATCGTTGTAACCTTAAAACAGTATGTTGCACTGTTATGCCCCGTCTTTCTTACATAGGCTAATATAGCAGCCAGGCAATACTGGAACCGAAAAGCTGAAGGGTCGCTATCGAAATTTACGACAGCCTATGAAGGTAGCAAATCTTTCCAACCTGACTCAAATGCCGCGCGCATTGTTTAAAGGTCGCATGCTAAAATCCTAGGTAAATAGAAGTAAGGTCAGCCATAATAACTTAGTCATATATTAGACATATTACTGTTTTTCTTACTGTGGTCTTGACAGTTTCGGGTAACCATAGCAGGGTCGTTTGTTTCCACACAGACGGTGGTGACGGCTCCCTCACTGCGATAAATACAGACAGATGGCGACTCATGTCTTTAAATACTGTAAATGGATTATCCCCTGGTAATCCTGTGTAAACTACTCCGGTAACTGTGAAACGCAGGCGGTGAGTGGGTACCAGCACTGAGGCAAGGTAGCCTCATTAGAAGAGCCACTAACACCCGTCCACTATGATGTATTCAAGTTCAGAAAGGAGTGCTGTCATTTTGTTTATTATTTACTACAGTCTTTGACAGTCCATTATTGTTTTTAATGACCATCGTTCATTTTGTGCTACTACTGCTATATATATTTCAGCTAAATTTTTTCATTTCTATATATCCCCCTGTTGCCAAAAATGGACAGAACACTGTAACCTAAACTTTGAGGCATGCTGGTCACTGATGCGTTCACTCACCTCTCCATGTCTCCCAGCCTGTGGAAAGCAGCATCACCCTAACAGAGCATCTCTGGGGATCAGAGGCAAGCTTGATGGGAATTTTTACCGATGTGCATAATGCAGGTTAGTGCAGTCATCCAGATCTCCCACTACCTATCTGTGTGTAAGGCAAACTGTAGCAGTGATGCAGCACCTGCTGATTTATGTGTCTGCCTACCTGAGCATGTGTGTGATGTCGCTGGGTGAGTCAGTGCAGTACCTATGTCTTTCTCTGAGGCTAGCCTCTGTTGCAGATGGACTGGGCTGGACTAGGACTCCACTGGACTGGACCGATCCGTGCAGAGCTAAAGAATGGTTCTGCTTGCTGTGACCTGGATCTGATTGGAGACCATTGTCCCAGGTGGCACTGGGACCTACTTGATATAAATACTGGCCAATCACAAAAAACCGTGTACTGAATGAGGCTAACAGAGAGAGGGAGGGAAGGAGGGAAGGAGGCACAGAGAATTGAACCAGAGATGGAAATGAAGGGAATGACGTTGGCATGAGTGGAAAAGTAAAGTTTAGGAGGTAAAGACTAAAAGAAAGAGAATAGGCGGAGCAGAGGAAGACAAAGCACGAAGGCAGAACTGAGACCTGGGATGTTAGAGGTGGAAAAGTGAAAGGTGATCATGAGTGGAAACTCACACTAAAATGCAGATTCAGTGTGGGGTTTGTAACGACAATAAATTTCTTATGATGGAAGACAAATAGGATGAGAAATACAGGGTTTTGTGTATTTGCAGACCGATACTCATATCTTCACACAGATTCTATTCAACATCGTCTTTAAGTTTGTGCTTCTTGATAGCCACAGTACCAAGCTGGCGTGTTACAGGTGGAGCGATGGCAGGTCTGCAGGTGAACTTGTTTACTGTCTTGTTAATCTGCACTTAAAAAAAAGAAATCTCTACTTATGCATCCGATTGAATCTGGAAAACAGATCACACAGTTAATTACTACAATTTTTTGCCCTCAGATGCTGTACACTGATTACCCATAATAACTAACACAATGACAACCTGCTTAATATTCAGTAGGTCCCTGTTTTCAGCTGAAAGCAGTGACTGAACAAAGAGTGTCCTGTATTTAGTACTGGGATGAAAGCTTTAAGATCCTTTGAGCTCTATTAATTGTGGGGAGTTTTTATGTATTTAGGCTGCCACAGATGCCATCAGATCCCATCACATTAGTTTCTGGGGAGTTTGGAAGCTGGATAAATATCTAATACTCCTTACATGTTCTTTGAGCTCTTTTTAAGCAGTTTTTGTGGGGCCTACTGCTCTCCTGCTGAGTGAACCCGCTGCTGCTGTAGGGGAGGCCTGCTGCCATATGGAGGGGTTTGCTGGCATTTTCAGGTTGGTGGAAGTGTATAACATCCATGAACACACACTACATTTTAAGGGTTACTTGTGAAACGTAAATTCAACTTTGAAAAAGTTTTTCCTGTTTTAGTTTTGTGTAATAATTCTATTTTCTATTTAACTGTCCCATTTACACCATACATGTTAAAGTGATTGGATAAAATAATAGAAACAAGATTGTCAGTTGGATTTATTCAAACCCCATCCAAAACTTTATTTAGGAAAAAAAAAACACTTAGTGCATCCCTAATTCCAACAAACTCAAACATTTAGCGAAATGTGAAAACAGTATTCAGTGATTTGCACATTTAATGTTTTATACCCATTAGATCATAAATAATTAATCAAATGGTGAAGCTGGGACTTATTACCATTTCATGGAAAATGTTAGCTCATCTTAGCTAATCTTTCTTTACTCCTGAGCTCTGGCATTAACATTCAGTTTAAAAGAAAATGTTTTCAAAATAAAAGTGCCTTTGATAACTAGTTACTCTATTGATTTTTGGCCGATGCTAGGATTTTGGATCAATATCATTGACTCATTGACCATATATGATCGATGTATACTATCTGGTCCCATCCAGGCAACCTTTCTTTCAGGGAGGTCCTTACATATTTCAGCAAAACAACGCTAAACCACAGGCTGTATCATTCACAGCAGCTTAGCTTCACAGGAGAAAAGGTGCTGAACTACTCGCTGATCAGACCGTCCACCAATGGAAAACATTTGGAGCATCAGCAACAAGGGCCCAGGGCTTTTTGCACAGCAACAATCCTGCATCAGAAAATAATGGGACATCATAACACTGCAACACAATGAACATCACCCTGTTTCTCCCATCAAATTCAAAGTGTCTAAGCTTCAGCATGATGATACAGTACCTTACAGGACACCCCCCCACCCAGTTGATGGAACTGCACAAAATTGTCTAAGTTTTAATGTGAAATGAGAAATCTACTATCTATAATTATATATGTATTTATCTAATTATCAATTATTTTTTTATTATTATCATAATTGCTATGATTGCAGCAGTCAGTCTTCAAGTACCCCCTTGTCAGAAGGCCTATGTCATGCTGGGGCCTGGAGCGCTCCCAGCCCTGAGTGGCTACAAGTCAGGGTTGGGTAAAAAAAATATTCAAATCTTGAATAATTCCCACTAAGACAAAAAATATGGGTTTATGATAATTGTAATTATTGCATTTTGGTATCCAGTTCTTTTGGAATTAGGGTGGTATTGACGTTATTTTGACATTAAACTTGGTGTAGTGGTATATGAATACTTCCTCAAAAACCCAGCATCTGAGTGGCAGAGTGCTGACTAAATCTTTTATAATTTTATTGCTGAAATTTAATTAATCTAAAGAGTTGAATCAGAATGAGGGGCGGAGGTTGTGTTTTTGTCTCATGTTTGATGACTTGTGTGCGTGAGTGAATTATCGTTATGCAGACTGCACTTCCAAGGCAGTCATGACCCATATGGTTTCCTGTGCAGTCAACCATATTTACAGATTACTGCTTTTACAAGGGAATCACATGCAGTCTCATGAACATCTAAATGCAGTCACAAACACACACACACACACACCTACACACACACACACACACACACACACACTCTTTAGTTGATGCACAGCTGGGTTGAATGTGCAAGTTTGCTGTGTTAAACAGTGTTTTGCACCAGGTTTCTCTGGTGCTGGTGCTTGTATTTTATTGAGTCTTTCAAGTGATACTGTTTACAGCTGAAGTTTTGAAAGAGATAAAAGTCTGGACACAATGATACTGCCACTTCGTGTCTAGATGTGTGTACTGCACGTGTTTAATTCTGTGTGACGAAGTCATGGATTCAGTTTATATTGGAGCTGAATGTGAAACGTTTCCATATCTTACTAGAATTTGTTTTAAAATATTACTTGACTAAGTTCTTATTTTTAAGTCCTGGGCAGGCTTCAGATGTACAAAAGTTCTTACTTGCTTTAGTGTATCTGTTCATCAAATCATTTGAATTATTTTCCTCTTCATTTTTATTTGAGCTTAATTTCCCCACATTTTTAAAAAGAAAAATAGCCCCCGTGTGACTGCGGGCTGTGACACACTTTACTGTGATAGTCTGGTGAAAACTTGCTCAATCGCCCTCCGGCATTACACTCATGCATGTTGAAGTGCCATTTAAAACCAATGCAGCAAGGCAGGTGTAAGCATCCGCACGCGCACAAACAATAGTAACAGGTGCACACGTTCACACATTGTAATTCACCTGATGTGGTGGAACCAATCACCGCAATGTTGTCGCTGTGGCAGATGTCGAGAGAAAAGGAGGGTCTGAGTCTGAGGAGTTTGTGATGCAACACTAATTCTCCTCCAGCCCTCCTGTCTCATTCTTCATGTTGCAAACGTTTCGGGTCCTCCACTATTTTGTCTGACCTGACATTTTTTTCCCATGCAAGCATTGATATATGTCTCATCTCTCCTATCCTCCACCTGTTGTCACGCATGCATGAGATGTTTTTTTTTGGGGGAATATAACCACCCCGCTCCTCTTCATCATCTCTTCTCCTTCGTCATCCTGGTGGCAGGCTACGCTTCTTCCTGCTCCTGGCTCATAACTTGAGTTATCAGAAAACGAGCAGAACCAATGCTGCTTTGTTGTTGTTTATCTAACATTTCACACGAGGCATCCTTCAGGGCTACCGCTGCTGCAGTTTGCGCTGAGTTTAAATGACTCACATCAAAGCTACAGAATCTGGAAGCATTGTTCAGATGGAGCTTATTTATGCCATCTTGCCTCGTACGCTTGGTTTCATTCTGACAATGCTCTGATTTGGCTTCTTGTCTCCTTTTTTTCATCCCCCATGGTAATCTTTATGTTAAGCTGCTGTGGTCAAAAAAAGACCAAAAACATTCTTTACTATTATTCTACTTTTGTGTGTTTAAGGATTATTTCTGATGAGGTTTGCTTAAAATGAGCTCTGTCTGTATTCAGTTTGGGGGAATTTCTCCTGAACAGTCAGCTTCCCATTCCCTCTGCTGCAGCAGCCTCTGTGTCTGTGCTATTTCATTATTACTCTCGGATTGTAGTGTAACTGTGACCGGGTGTCAGGGGAGGGAGGGAGGGAGACCATCACAATGCCTCAGCTCATCATTGTGAAGACCATTGATCATCATTTTTCACCCATGGGGTCCAACCCAAATTGTTATACTCCCTTTATGACATGTTGTAACTTTATCCTGCAGGGCATCAGAAGGTGACACATGCCTCTGATTCTGAACAAGTTCTCAGATTTCCTTGTGCTGCATGACACAGGCTGGATTTACACCAAACTGCTGTAGTCTTAAAGGATGCCTAGTCGGAAATGCTGCAGACGGCTGCATTAATTTCACTTGTTTTGTTTAAGTCAAGTTGTTGACGGCTATAGCAGAAACACAACCAGTTCACAGGTACAAAGATTCACCACACCGGCCAGATTTACACTGCAGATAGCAGCAGTCAATATAATACACCAACCTAAATACATACAGTACAGAATCGGTTGTCATGGTTTATGTAACTTCTCTTTGAACCTACTAAGATCTCAGAAAAGATCAAACTCCTATATTTGCAACATTACAAACATTACAGCACAGTGTCCTTTTCCTGTTAATTTCGACATGCTGCACTAATCAGCCTAAAGACAACAGTCAACATGCAGCATGAGCCTCAAGGATGGACATTAGGAAAGATGTTAGTCATCCAAGTAATGTGAGTTTGTGATTTTGTTAGTTTGTTGGAGAGCACAGAAAGTTTGAGGAGACTTTGACTGTCTCTCTCTTTTTTTCTAGCAATTTTTCTTGGCAACATAATGAACTGAGTCATATTTTGGCTAAATTGTGATATATTGTACTCTCCTAATACTGGTGATAGGCTGTGCATCATAAAACCTTAAAATATAACTTAAATAATTACTATGAGGCTAATAATATGCATGATAAATATATGGAGAGATGAAAGACTATGAGACCTCCACCCTCAGGGCACCTTTGGTGCAAAACAAGTACTTTTCTGAATATTCAGTGAAATATCTTGTACAATTTAAATGATAATTGTATGAAACTTGACCAGGTTTTGGCTTTTATCATTATGTTTAAA